>CM067343.1:1576858-1599358 GCA_034190875.2 Urechis unicinctus
GAGTTGGTCACATTCCTTTTGCGTATCTTATCAATTGACCATTGTTGTTTGCCGTACATATTTAGCGCAGACAATTCTGAGTGTTTACGATGTCTCAATGCATCAACTTCTAATCCGATCAACTTGTAGCCAGCCCAATCATTACTACAGAATTTGCTCATGTCATATTTACACTTATTCACTTCAACAGTCGTTCTCGATCATCTCTGGCTAGATGTATGAATCCCTGAGGGTTTATGACCAGATATTGGCTTAAAAACCATAACCCCTGAGGGATGAGCAATACAAACCTTAACCGAGTGGCTATGAAGCATGGACAGGGCAGTATCGGAAGTATCAAACAAGCAATAAACATATCAGATATAAAACAATATTCATGTGCTGAATAATTACTGCGCTTCAGAAACCACATTAATCCGTCGCAATTGTAACCGTATCACTGAGAAACTGTACCGTTATGTGTGCCTGAAGCGATTGCAGCAAGGATGGGATGGGCCTCATTGTGTCTAAATATGAATGCAGGACATCACCTTGATGTATCACATATGGAACAGAGATGTGAAAAGGGGCTGATGCATTTACGCGATTAAAGCACAGGTGTCAAAAACCAGAGGCGCCATATTGACATCAATAAAACCGTATGCTACCATCGACAACTCAAAACGTTTACCTTAGTGGTACTCGCTGCATCAAATGAACGAAAGATCATTTTCACAAGTGTGATCGCACTGCTGCTAATATATCCCTATGTTATCATACTAGTGCTAGTAATATGACTATTTCAAACACTATACTCGCACTCTGGTGTGCTGTTGCATAATCATATGCAAACGCTTACTTTTAAATGTCACAGGGGAAAATATATGTAGCGTATATGCAGTTTGCATGCATTTTAATGGCGTTAAGTATTTGTCACTGAGGCGTTTTTTTACAAATACAATCTGCATTCGTGTAGATATGCACACAAGGCATTACGTCTTACTTCGACAAACATGAGTACTTACTGTTTATGTTCTGAATAGCCCATAGCAAGGTCTTGTGCTTCTCGTAGAGATCATAAATAAGGACTGTTGCGTGATAACGTGTATGCCATTTGGTCTATTCACCCACCCACTATTCACAAAGCTATGTTTCGTCCAATACATGTCATGGCTGTCTTTCGTAGAATACATTGGGTTAACGTGTACAGCAGCCACACTAGAGGTAAGCACATAACGTAACGTAACCAGACGTTAGGCAAACAATTAAAGTGCTCAGCATGAAAAATAAGCCGCCTGGCAACCGCCTGATATTAAATTTGAAAATGTTGTGGCGCAGTGAGATAGCAATATCACTACAACAGCTTTTTCCGCATTGTTCGAATCAAACCAACACAAAAATGATAAGTGAAGTACAGTCAATTACTGCCATAAGCTATGCAGTAGTAGCAGCCATGGTGCATAAGTGCATGTGAAAATCGATTTTGTTCAGACCGCTGACAATGCCAATAGGGCTGTTAATATGCTAGGTTATTGAAATGCTCCATGTAACAATTTAATCATTATGCAAGAATATCTTACTCAGTATCTGATGAGGATCGATGTGGATTACTTGCATATTCCTTGTTGTAATGGGTGTATTCCGCTCAAAAGCAATTCTTACATGTTTCGTACACTAATTTAGGACACTAATTGTGATATATGTTGCTATTTGGTACGTTTTGTTGGAAGCTATTACGACACTAATGGCTTGTGTCAACAGCATATGATTCACACTAGAATGATTTGTGCCATGCAGTAAGACATTATGTGGTAATTGCCTAATGTTCACGTATTTCTGTTTAAAGGTCATCAATATGGCACTCTCGGGTAAGCATTATAACACTTGAACGTCCCATGTCTGTATGCTGTTCAATTATATTCAGAATCATTACTTTATACAATATCTTAAAAAAACACTTGTTTTGGACTGGTCACCATGGCAACGTAATAACAATCTTATCCGGATATTTCTTGTGGGAAAAGTAAAACATAAATGAAATAAACCCGATAACCGTCGATATACCACCCACGATTTATTATTCCCATTTGTTTTTCTAAAGAGTTCGGAGAGTCGTCTTTATCAGCAATGCTACATTTGAATATCTAGTGATTTTGCCAAATTATTTAGCTGCACTTTTATACGCAGCGGAGATTTTATTATCCATCAAAGGGGAGAATTTGATTTGAGCATCGGTTGTGATATGATGCAGAAGTTTCACTCGATATCCTTTTTTATGATACTCTCGTTACCCATTATTTACTGACTCACTGTAGGAGAATGTGTTTGACGGACTAAATTGTTTCTATTTAGAGTGAGCAGATAACAATTTTACAATCAAGTAAATCATGTAGATGCTCACAGACTATCACTGGTAAACATATATTCAATCCGCTTGATAATAACATAGAAAATCTCAAAACTCGCGCCCATAATTTTACTTCACTTTTTTCTTCATGGCTCGTTGAATATTGTGAATGTACAGTTCGAATTATGTATAAACAATGAGAAATCGAACGAAGTTTCTTACGGTTCCCGAAAGACCTACAAACGCGCAATACTTTGAGTAAGCTTGTTTGTAGGAATTTAATTTAAGTCGTTTATTGTTTCATAGACTTTCTAAGCTTTGTAACCCAAGGTTATATAAACGATGGTCTGTCAGTAGTAGGTTGGTTGGGATAATAATGGTTGGTAAAATCGGAAGGCAAAAAAGGCTGGACGGCTCATTTGTTTATTTTAATCCTCAATATGGTTGGATATATAAAATGGCCATAATGGTTGGTTATAAAATGGCCAAAATGGTTGGTTTTATAGAAAAGTTCCAAAATGGTTGGTTTTATGAATGACAAAACTATCACGACTATTTTGGTACAACCATTTTGGCCTATAATTTTCGTAATCTTCTAAAATAAGTTTTGAATGAAGATATTAACTGAAAGCTGTACAAGGCAGATATATAATGTTTTGCATCCGCGATATCACATAATTTGAGCTCCAAAAAGCGAAATAATCGAAAGACCCAAAATGGTCGGTTTTGTCGCTATTGTCCAAAATGGTTGCATTTGTAAGTATATATATATATATATATATACATATATATATATATATATACATATATATATATATTTATATATATATATATATATTTATATATATATATAAAAATATATATATATACATATATATATACATATATATATACATATATATATATATAGATAAATATATATATATGTAGACATATATATATATATATATGTATATATGCATATATATATCCATATATATGTACATATATATAAATATATATATATATATATATATATATATATATATATATATATATATATATATATATATATATGCATATTGATATACGTAAAATGTAAAGATATATATATTTGTATGTATTTATTTATATCTGCATATATATTTCAAACATTGTTGGCATAATTTAACGGATACATTATAAGGATACCATATATATGCAAATATTTATAAACATATATATGTATATATATCTATATACAAATATACATACCATATATTCATATATATATATATATATATATATATATATATATATATATATATATACATAAATATATTTATATGTATGCGTATATATATCTATATATTCATATATATGTATATTTAGATATATATATATATATATATATATATATATATATATATATATATATATATATATATATATATATATATATATATATATATATATATATATATATATATATATATATATATATATATATATATATATATATACCGCTTACTTATGAGGTACATTATAGGTTTCATGTGTGATAACCATTTACCGATGAAATAATTGGATCTTAAACGTGCTTCAGCAGCCACCCATATATTGGTAAAGATCGGTCTGATCTGCTCCAAAATTCAGTTTTGTGCATCTACAGTACGTTCTGCATTATAAGTATGTGTACTTGTAACCCGCAATTTATAAGGCGAAAGAGATACGATGAGTCAACTATCATGATAGGAGTAGCCGTAGGGGTAAATACGAGGTTCCCCTGGTACATTGCACACCTTGACCCTGATATATAATTACAACATGTGAAGCGGTCATGATGTGCTTAGCGAAATGTCGCATAAGCACAAATACCTACACCGATGATGTTGTCATTTTACTAACTCGCGACAGCTGTAAACGAACCGAATTTAGGTAATTGGAAGACTGCTCGGGTTTATACGGCATTCAATCAAGATGCGCCGTTTGGTGATGGAAGCATTTCAACGCTTGCTCATTATTCAATTTAACCTTCTACTAGCCTTTGTTCTGACAACATGTAAAACAGATTTTCTTTTTCTTTGCCAATGCCAATGCGCTAATCCTCACATTTCTCCCTTGACGGTCTTTCGACAATCACCGATCATGAAATGGGGCACCAACAAGCTATCAGTTTGCAATCAACTGAATCACCATGAAGCATGTATTATATTCAGCAATTTAGAGTTAATTTAATGAAATGCATACTATTTGAATCTAGTCGTTTGCATCTTGCCTGGTCGATCGAACAAATCATACTACTTGACATTCCTGGTTCTACCTTGCATCAATGCGACGTTGTATCAATAGATTGCCAATCTTTTCAGAGGATTTTGCAAAACTACTGTTAGTACCACGTTTTCCAGATTATGGACGCCCGAATTGTATGTGTCTAACAGAACACTCCTTTTGAAGATGGGACAAGGTGACGAGATACAAGCGTAGGCACCAATGTTGTTGCCACATCCGTGTAACTACCATGTGGATGTATTTTCTCAGAGCTTACTGGAGACCATAACCTACCCTCCGCGTAACACACATGGGTAAATAATGTGCTCCAGAATATTTGGACACCAAACGTATCCCTCATAAAGTCAATGATTTTTGTCTTCATTTACTTGTATGAAATGGTAAGACGTACAAATATTCGATACCCTAGAAGGAACAGAATGTATTGTCATATATATGGAGCCATGTTTCTGTGTGAGAAATGTTGATAGTGAGGTAATACAAAACAAACTGATGGCCTTATCGTTACTTGTTCCACACAGATACGTTATATACTCTTTTGTGTAATGTAGCCATATTTTTGGCAATCAAATAATTGTAGTATCATAGGGCTTAGAGAAATTACATTTAAGGAGCCAGCCACATTTGATCTCGTACCATGATATATCAGACATAACAACAGCATGGTGTGTGTTGAAGAATCCATTGGATTCCTTCGAATAGATAGGCCGACAGGTTATTATGATGTTGAAATGCCGAGCAGCTAGTTACTTAATCAATGTTGAGTTTTTCGAGCTATTCAGAGCTATTCCAGATTGATGCTGCGGTCACTAAATTGTCGTACTCTTTCAATTCGGGTCTGCCGCAAGGAATTTAATAGAGCTTTTTTTGACTGCTGATTGCTCACATTAAAAAAGCTGCTTTGTTTTGCTGAGCGAGTTGGCAGGTTTGTAATATTAATATTAACAAAGCACACACCGAAAACGAATTTTTTACTTAGCTTATCGTGCAATAATCAAAACATAGTAAGCAATTGTGCGTTATTACTTCTCTGTTGTTTGGTACTTCGCGTAAGGTTTTTCCAAACAAGTTAGTCATACAATAAGCCTTCTCCCTCTAGCGCGCTCTACAAATAGTTCTTGTGCGGTGTTCACTCTACATCAGTACAAGAAAATTTTCAAATGAGATTGCATGCGAACACTCTGGCGCTAGCTGCCATTGCGGCGGCGCATGGATTCTTAATATGTCACACGACCACTAGGCGGTAGTTAGTACGTCACACCTTCAGCAGGCATAAAATTGAACGGTTATACCGCCGTATGAAAAATAGTACCGAACTAAACCCATCAGCCCGTGAAAGCATCAATCATCAGCGTCCAAAACAGCCAAGTGTACTTCGACGAAGAGCTGACAGAAAAATCTTAACAATGTGTATGCACATAAAGCTATATATAAAATTATATGTATATATATATATATATATATATATATATATATATAGATATATATATATATATATATATATAGAGATATATATATATATATATACATATATATATATATATCTATATATATATATATTTATATATGTATATATATATTTATATTTATATATATATGCATATATATATATATATATTTATACATGCATATATATATATATATATATTTTTATCTTTATGCATTTAAAACATTGCTATATACATATATATATATATATTAATATATATATATATTTATATATATGTATATACATACATACATATTTATACACATATATATGTACGTATATATAAATATATATATGTGTCCATGTATATACATATGTGCGTGTAAATATTTGTATATATATTAACTTGTACATATAAATGCATATAAATATATATATATTCGCATATTTATAAAGATAAATATAAATATTAATATTTATACACATTCATATATATATATAATTATATAAAATAAGCGAAAAATATGGATACATGTATATTTGTGTATGTATGTATCTATAAATATGTTTATGTATATATGAATACAAGTATTTTATATATATAAATAGTTATGTACATATGTATTTGTATATATACATAATGGTACATATGTATATATATATATATATATATATATATATATTATATATGTGTATAAATGTAAATATATATATATATATATATATATATATATATATATATATATATATATATATATATATATTAAATGCATATTTATATATATATATTTGCGCGCGTGTAGCCCTCCGTATTATGCATCATGGGCGAAAGAATGTCTATTATGTATGTCATTTGATTGGGAGGGAAATTACCACAAGTATAGTGAACTTGTTTTTTGAATTAATAGAGCAATTATATCCCTCTGGGATACTCTACAACTACAGAACTTTAAGCTATTGGCATCAAAAGCATTTCCTTTGTGTGGAGTTTAAGGGTTGGTTAACCCTCCTAAGTTTGAGAGATTCCCTGTCGCTTCACAAGAACCGGTAATACATCAGATGCATAAAGATAAATCATAGTTCTATAGCGTGCAGTTTTATCCGGTACAGGCCGCCAGATTAGCTGTGGTATTGTCTTTTTGCGAATTGCTTCCACTTTATTGATTGATGACCTAAGTTTATGAGATGTGACGCATTTGTAATGAAGTATCATACTACTTGATGTTTGACAGGCAAAACCAATATTTCACTTCCCGACTTGGTTTGGGAGGGGAATAAATCAGCTCTTAAAAGGCACGATATGGAGCGTTTTAACATGTTTGGCACTCGCCGTTGCATACTGCTGGTGTTTTTTTCCTGAATGAGCAATTCCGAGCGTTGTGATTGCATCTTAGATCATGTTACTCGCTTGATCATTCGAGGGAAATGACGATGAGCCTATCAGCTTATCTAAACACCTGAAATGTGTTACAAACTCTTGCATGCGATCCAATTACAATGTGATTGAATTGGCAGGGAGTGGCAATATTGGATTGCTATATGGCCGTTGGCACATTGCACAACCACCATTATCAGAAACAATATCACTAATGATCACCCTGTCACCTAACACGACGGATACCTGTTTGCATAAGACTGCTGTTAGGCTATTGTGAAGCTGGACTGGGCAATTAAGCAAGTTATTGTCTAGTCTCTTGGCATCAACCGTATGTACAGTTATTATGGGAAGATATTTGGTTAATACTGAGATATGCTAACTGTGTTTGCCGTAGAAGTGCTTGGTTTGAACGTGGTGTTTATGTAATGCCGGGCGGGTATTGATTACGTGGATGACTGCAGCATATCCCCGGCACATTTGCTTTGCATAAAAACATGTCAGATAAGCGAGAACGTGCATTTAAGGTCAATGGAAGTGCAAATGCTTCACTATATACTTGATCAAAAAACGCCTTTACTTGTGTTCAATAAAATTGCCATTTGTTAATAGCCAGCAGCATCACATCAAGGCAGAACTTACCAGGATAACCATTGCATTGCTGAATTTTATTGCAACAATGTCTATTCTCTACCAATAAGTCATAATCGCAGGTAACATTAGGGGTTGCCCCTTAGTAAATTTCCACGGTAGGCATATCACTATTACTCAGCCTTTGACTAAAGCGGTGAACTGTAATAAACTCGAATGTGGTTGCTTAATGTTCCAAGTTAACCTGTTAGTTATATTTCAGATAGTTATAGTATGTACTGTACACAACATAGCTCTTATTCTGCTGAGTGGTCGAAATGAATGTCTGGAATGCACGTTATTACAGTATTTGACGACTTGAAGCATGTCGTATTAAATATGCGATATTCAACGTGACTACATTTTTCCTTGGAAGGCCCATCGGCAGCAACTGGAGGTTAACATTGTGGTAAAAGCTGGGTTTTTTTTGGCTGGCTCGATCGTTTTTTATAAGTGCAATACAAATGTATGCTGTGGACTCGGAACCTTAACATTATGATATATCTGCGGAAGCTGCTATATACGAATAAATTCCGAGGGTTATTTAGAGAAATAACAGCATGTATCTTGTTTAACATTGTTTGCTTAGCGGTATTCCGTTTGCATAAGTGTTCATTGCAGAAAAAAAGCTGCGGTATATTGAAGAGGAGGAAAAACTTCGATATTTCTTGCCGTCCGATTTCCCAGTTTCAGTGCAGTGCATATTGGTGCAAAAGTTCGGCTAAATTGCCTAAACCCCTGAAGACGTTTGAGGCAAATATACCCTGAAAATGTTTAAACATCTTGAGATGTACATCGGATCTATGCCGTAAATATTGGTATAAATGTCCTTCACGGAGGCAAACCAAGTTCAAAAGGGGACATCATGTTAGTATGACAATATTCTCCATTTAGAATATAGAGTTGTAATGTGTGCCACGTGATCCCAGATTATCTAGGTGATAAGTGCCATATTACCTGTCAGTCATACCCTACTCAACCGCCGTTTATTGATCCTAACTACGTCATAAGAGGCAGCGTGCATTGTAAGCTTATGTTGTGCATTTGGCGAATATCGTATATTGTAGCACACAATGAAGCTGGTGGATAAATGCCGCAGTTTCTGTCAAATGAAAGCAACAGCTCATTGACATGTTCTATTCATGGCACAAGCAGAACATTTCATACATAAAAATTACATTATAATATAAACCATTCGAGGTTAATATAGCTGGGTCATATGTATGGCAATTGCATTTTCATCCAATAATATGCCAGTTTACGCTGTAATGCTCCTTAAAAAGTTACGATTGCAACTATGCAAATTAAATTTACATTACAAAAGCCGCATTTTCATTTGATCTAACATGTACATATTTATAATTTGTAGGATACTGCCCCATACACACTTTTCAAAGTTATTGGAGACTCTAACGAATCAACTTTTAATTCCAGAGTTAATGTGGTTTGACTATAATACTTTTGAAGAGCTGTTAATGCAGTGGTTATATTCTCAAGTCATCGATTTGTCACACAAATACATTAAATCTGACATGCTATCACCTCTAGTGCCACATACTACAATCTGACTGTCTCTACGCGATTTACCACTGTTCATTTTAGAGGTACTGAGTCGCTTGTATGCTTTCAGTTTTAGAACAATACAAAGCAACAGTATCATTAAACAATGCTAACCACCATCAGCTTAGATCTGATCTGGTCTCGTCCAGTAGCCGCTAATTTAGGTCGTAGTCGTATATATAAAGGTCCTGAAGCTTGGGGAAGCATCGAAAGATGAATAGATAGTTGGCATAGTGATATTAGCAAAACGTGCTCTAGCGAAAATGTCAAGGCCATAAAAGCCATGGAAATGACACATAAACCATTTATTTGGATCCACTTTTTGCTTGAAGGTGTTCTGTATCCTCATTCACACACAGAACGGCCAATATATTTTTAAGGTTAGACCTTCCCTTTGATCACCAAATGCCTATAACTGCTTTTACAAACGACTGCCTGTATTGTGATTATTGTTCATGAGCAATATTGTCACGAATATCATGTTAGCTGGTAATAACACCACGACTATTTTAGCCGCAGGCGTATTTAACGATACACGTAGCAGATGTAATACATATAAGCTGTGAGAGTCGTCAAAACAGTCAATGCTTACCGTGATGAATCCCGCTACTTGTAGGGTAACTAGCCCAGTCTGGACGATATCAATTCACTAACGGTTAACGTGATTTGGCTTCTATTAGCATTGCCTGGATTGAAATCTTGACAAACTGTGTCGCATATAAAATTGAAGCTGCCATTCAATATTTATTTGACGCTGTATGCTCAGCACGTCTATCACAGTTACATGATCAGAATAGAAAACCCTCGAATTGAAGCTCTATTTGAAATACTGCTCGATTTTTATATATCTGTTGATATTACTCGGTGATTCAAATCACAGCTTATCCATATTACATTAAAGCTCTCAGGTCTTGCAGCAATTTCGGGTTCAGCCTTTTTACCTAATCAATATCACGTAAACGAAAACCAGGCCTAATAATTGCCTTATTTGCGCGAATTTATATGCAGTGGCATAACATATATATTCACTTTATTAGGAATAGTCTAACAAAAACTGTCACTGATCGGATGATAAAGTTTAAGGGAGCAGCCTCTCTCCTCATATCTGTCTTCAAACAGATTGCGTAAGTGGTGCTGTTTTCGACTTGGTTAATCAATCAGTTGCAGAGATATTTCTTCATCCCTATGGTTGAAACTGTGTGGTCACTCCGCGTAGGTACAAACCATAATATCATAGATTTATGATTATTCACGTACATGTTGTTAACGCCGCCGTCAGCCGAACGCTATATTAACCGACCTTTGTTGCAATGTTGACAACTATGCCTCTATATTGATGCACGTTGTTTACCCAGTGCCAATTTAGGATTAATCGCTCGTGAGAAGTTGACGACGTTGACAATGGTTTGTTTTGCGGTGGTGCTGTCTACGGACTACGTTAAGCCTATAATGCAATCTTTAGGCATTCACTATATAATAAAGAGGCTGGCAAATCCTGATGTACTCACGAGCATGACATTTTGTCCATCTGTCCAAAAGCGCCATGCTGCTTTACACATTATCAAAAAGGGAGTGGACGAATGTCAAAAAATATTATTCCATTTATTAGAGGGAACAAATGTTATCGTGTGCTCTTAGCAGTCTTTGTGTAGATAATTCATGTGAATGGAAAGATACAGAGGAATGCAATACGTCTAACATTTTTATTACACTTCTCTTGTGTTATGTTGAAAAGAAAGATATGCAGTATCTTCGATTCAATTACACGTCCTGTGCGCAGTAGCTGATACGATTTACTGCGCACTGTTTTCGGTTTGTCTGCGTACCGAAACGTAGCCACGGGAATTACGAGTTGCATATGGTTTTTATTGGGTTTCAGAACTGCATGGCAAAGTTGAACATCTCTACAATGAGGTTCTAGATGCCTATTATTCAGTCCAATCATTAAATGCTATCTGGTCCTGTTGTGAAACATTATCATTCCAGATAGAAAATTATCAATGCATGAAGGTTGCATTATATGAAACAGTTGATCATTTCGATCACAAATCGACACACAGGGAACCTACCGCTGATGATTCCATCCGTAATACTCAGCCAGGGCTAATCTTTTCACTCGATCATGTGCAGTCAACTGCGCTCTGGCTTTGTATTGATTATTTATATTATCACAGATAATCACGATGGCATAGTTTCGGGGGTTTCTGTAAACTTTGACGCAATGTTCAGTCTATGGTACAGGATTTAAGGTAATATGTGTTTTCTTTTTTGTTGTAAAACACAATGCATAAGGTCATAATAAGTGAGTACACTGCTTTTTCAAACATAAAGAACTGAGCCATCAAGGCTGTTGGATATTATAGAATCATGTTACTTAGAGAATCTCGCATATTAAGAACACAGAATGCTATTTAGTTGTGGTTGCATGCTGCTGAAATAACATATGTAGTTTCTGCAGCAACAAATGAAAAGCTAATGAAAAGATGATTTAATTACTTATTATGTTAGGTGTGATTATGAGGACATTCTTGGTCGATTGTTAACACCGACAGCAACAGTAGTCATATCGTTGTTCGCCGTTGCATATTCGCTTGATAAAGGGCTACCGAACCTCCCTAAACTGCCACTTGACTGTAATAAAGATTGGCACTTAGGGCTGGCCTCGCCGTTTGAACAGCAATTGTGCATGCTGCTGTGCATATTGGAGATTTTTATGTGTGTATATTTTGGTCTTTAGTTTCTTGTAGCGAAGACAAACTGCCAGTACAATGTATGCATACAGCATTCTATTAATCCCGTATGAATGCCCGAGGTTTGTTTATGATATGACGGATAATAATTCCAGGAGCCTAGATCATAGACATTTCATCGGTGGCGTTTCAACAATGTGGAAGTTTTGGGGGAGTTGCATTAGAAGTAGGTTGGATGATAGAAGACCGTCTATGTTAACTGCGATGATTAACGTGGTCCATGCTGCTTTAAAGAATGACAATAGAGTAGACCACATAGCGGTCATTCTTAAGCTCTAGGATAAACCCCTCATCTCGTTTGTCACGGCGCGAGTGATAAAGATATAATTCGTTTATAATACACTCATTGTTAGTGATGATTCATGATTACAACATTCCATGATGTTTCCTCACAGTAAACAATCTCAGCCGTCTATCGCGGAATGCGCTACGCGAACAATCGCTACTCCGATGATGTCGCTTTACTGCGCAATTGCTTCATTGTTGCGCCAGGCAAATAGATCTTGCTGCGCAATTGATATTCTACATGAGAAATATAACCATTCATATAAATAAATGTATTCATATGTTCATTCTCCACCAAAGCTGCTTCTTGATAATATCAGTTTCTCTGATTCTCATTCCATGTGGCATGCTTGTTGTGAATCGTATCACACACTTTAGACCGACTGATTCAATTACATTTCATCGAGATATCACAATAAAAGTATAGCCGCCAGCGCTTTAAACGACCAAGGCTGTGTAGTGTCATTGTAAGAATGACGGGCATCGTTGATTGCCTGAAGCGCAGTATGTCAACCAATTCCAGAACGCCCTAGGTTATAATCAACATAACGCGCATATCATTGTTAAAGACAGGATTTCATGAAAGTAAGTATCTGTATAAATATAGTATGAATGAGTCTATTCACTGAAAAACCAATTACCAGCATAGCCATCATTATATCAATGGGACATAACGTACTGAGAATACAGAGCGACAGTACACCAGACGACGGTAGGCAGAGCAAGGATGGAATGTGTCATGGGATCTACGCTGTAGCGTTTTGGTCCTTTTCAACCAATGGGCGCAACCAATATAAATTCTGGATAATACGATATCATCGGACAATAGATATATGCTAATGAATATTTTCATATCATAGTGCAACTACAGTAGTATCATATTAAAGATAACTTATGTAATGTCAATGGTATTATTGTCTATTTATGACACTTCATTAATAGGGGTGGTAATTCCCATTGTGTGCGATGTGCATATAGTCTATGCTTTGGAACAAATCATATATACATTCTTGACATATTTGGCGCTTGATTGTCTGTTTGCCACTTGCATCATTTTGTTGATGTGCCTAGCTGTATATGTTTATGGAAGTGTCCGTTCCCTCTATGCGACCAGTGGTCATCGAGCCGGGGAGAGAAAATTTACAGAAAAGGCGGCTCATAAGTAACATATGACAAAACCATTAAAGAAGCACATATTATCAATAATAATACAATCGTAATATAATATAATTAATGACAAAATTCAACGCATGTCTGACAGATAAAGTCCTTCTGAGGCGCTACGCACACATAATAAAACGGTTAAGCAGGATGCCACAGCATGCCATGGAGGCGTTTCTAGGGGCTGTCTGTCCACTGCAGACTTAACCTGCTTCCACAGATAAGGTGCAACCGACGAGGGACGTTCTCCATGCGACTTGACGAATGACTGCTCAGCAAATCGCAACTACTTATCATGTAATCAGAATGCTCTTTGGGATTGATAGAAGATAATTTAAATACGTACGTACACTTGGTCTTGTTTGTGACTTGTCTTATATACCTATTTCTGGATTTCGAGGCGATGCTTGGTGCCTGTTTGATGAAATTGGCGCACGTTATAGTGTTGCTAGTGATGACCGTGAGGGAGCATTAATTTGAGATTAAGTGTATCGGGATGATTTTTACATACGTAATAAGATGAAGCATTCAATTAAATTCAAATCAATTGCGAGTTTTCATAGCAAGCATTTGGCTATCAGGATGATTTTCCCACTGACATAAGCATACAACAAATTTCAAGAATCCAATTCAATGCACGTTCCCTGCGGAGATATGTTAACAAAGAACGAATTCCGTGAATCGCAATTATCCACCATAGGACTACAGTATTTTCCATTTAGTTCGAAGCAGCCAAACTGCTCATACTTGACATGAGAGCAATGTCAACGCTGTGGTGTTTACTTGAGTTAATGGGGTGCGCGTTATGGCGACAAATTCTCACGTTCTTTGTACCTGAGTAATCACCTTCCAATCAATAAGGCGTCATTGTGAATGGCACTAGTGGATGGAAAGTCTGAAAACGTGTGCAAAACTTGCGCACATAGTGAACTAAATATCATCCACCTCCAAGCGTATTGCATGTTACAAGAGCATGCTCAAACGCTTTAGTGTGTATGGACTGGTTTGCATGGCTAAGATATCTAGTGCATTCTTTGCGAATAATATGACTGTTTATATATATAAGCTGGTGGTCAGTCTGATTCTATGTTTACATAGTAGACTATGCAATGCATTGAGCACGAATCGTAACCTGGATATTAGAGTTGTATTCAGTTTATCATACCATAACTACTACACAACTTTGCATCGAAATTATTACCAATTTATATAGAGAATTATGTCTCATGTATGTAGAATAAATTATAACTCAAAGACAAGGCGCCAAGCGCATTGCAAAGTATTAAGTGCACAATGCATCCGTAACAGTGACGCCAGATTGCTAGTGCATAATGTATCCATAATAATGTGGATTTTGTTGAGGGTATATGAGTCTGGAGAGCTAATACACAGAAATATTGTAAACTTTGTCATCGTCGGACACCGTCATATTTCCCTCGCTGGCATGTTAATTTGTAATTTAGACTTAGTGATACCGGTACTGGGTGGTCTTCTCTGATTAAGTGTCACAGGCAGTCTTACTGTGGGGAAGTCACTTCTGATAAAGTGTCACTCTATGACTTAGGGGTTGTATCGTCTGCTAAAGCAACACTGACAGTCTTATTGAAGGTGGTCTCTTTCGTTAATGTTTCACTGGCAGTCCTATTGTGGGGTTTTCTTTCCCACCAATGTGTCTCTGGTAGTCATATTGTGCATATATGTGCATATATTTATATGTACATATAAATGTGCATATATATACGTATTCATACGTATATATATATATATATATATATATATATATATATATATATATATATATATATATATGCGTATATATAAATATATGTATATATATATGTATATATATATAAATATATAGATAAATGTAATATATATATATATATATATATATATATATATATATATATATATATATATATATATATATATATATATACATATATATATATATATATATTAAATCCTCATATTACATTATTGCTACTGTCTGACAGGAGGCTCTATCCATTTAGACAGTAGATGAAAACAGGCCACTTGATATGTTTATTAATATCCAATGTATCAATTGGCGTCTGTCAATTAACACCGCACAAAATTATGTCTTGCAGCCACGAGCTGCCGCCAGTTTTAAAAAAGTAACACCCTTGTGGGTTTTTATAATAAACCCTTCTATGCGTTTTTCCATCAGTTAATAATATAATGATTACATGATCGCATCAGGAGTTGCGTTCGGGGCATATTTCAAAACTTGAAATGCGCAACTTATATTAACTGAACATTTTGCAAAGGATCTTAATTCATACACGCATGGAATAGGTAATCACACTGAAAACATAATAATTCTGCCCGTATGGGTAAATGAAGGGGTGATCTGCCTCAGGTAAGTCGGAATATTGATAATTGCATTCTGTAAAAGACAAGCTTCTCCTGTTGAGTATATATGTGCATGTGAACTCGTCGTCAGAAATATATACACACAACAACGTTCGACATACTTGATGTTAATAGCTAACTAGTCATTGGAAATCGGTGGAAATGCTCTGTATGCGAACGCCCGGTTAATAGTCATTCTGTCACACCCACATAAGCAAAGAAACACAAGACAAATATTCACTACGCTTAGCGGCTACAACTAATTCGAAGCAGATGCTCTATTTATGATTGGTCTTTAGCGGCCCACACCAGCGGGTCATGCAGACATGATTTTTTCTTATCAACGCGTTTCTGTTATCATTGAGTTACATTGATCTTTGACTTAGGTGCTCGTCTATAACACCACGTGACAATTCCGAGCTTTATAAGTGCCAGATATGTTACAGGTTGTCTGCAATTTGTATTATTCGACATCAACGTAGTTGCTACATAAAGTGTTCTGCATATAGAAATATCGGCCTACAATAGATGTTTAAAGCAGCATAGATTCAATGTTGTCAAAAGCAACAATGCATTGTTATATTTAGGAAAAAGGCACAGCACTAACATATATTCAATTTTCTCAAAGCACCTATTTACCTTGAGAGATAATTATAGCATGGTATGTTCCTATCAAGGTATTATTGGTGTCTGCTTATTGGTTCAGCGTTTTGTCAATCATGACAGTAATTATATGCGCAACTTAGTGTTGTAACACTCAATCAGTTCCACATGGTCAAGCATAATTGTTGGTGTATATTAACGTTTTGCACATCTTGAACGATCTCGTATACTATATTTTTATCCTTACTAGGCCGATTTCGTTTAATTGATCGGTTGATCAAACAACGTAACAAAGAAGGTTGATTGAAGTACGTGAGAACAGTACATTTTTTTAAATCATCATGACTCTCGCATCTTTGCCTATGTAATGTTATCTTCCAACATCTGAGCATTCGCATTAGCAATGCTAAGTCGTTTCAAAGACAAAGGTTCCGCTTCGAACATTACGAGGAGTTTAATATAGGGCACATATAATGGCCGTCCTACAGCTTAGTCGGCACGTCTTTGCTTTCCCGTGCAACTGACTCAATGCTTAAGATACTAACTACCCTTTCCGCATTATTTAGTTTTGCCATGTGCTAGCAATAAATTTCCTAATTTTAACCGTCTATATCTGCTCGACATAAGGGTGTTATGCCTATGTAATTGCCTTGCAGCCACGGTTGTTTTCGAGTCATCATTTAACCCCGACACAATATTCTCATAATTTTTTAACTTAGCCGATAGGCCTGCAGTTATCAAGCTGCCATTGTCAGTGGGCCGTTGCCGTGAATCGATGGTAATTAATCCTTATATATCAGGACGCTAAAATTGTGGAGATAAATTTAGTAACGCGCGTAGGCATTTCGGACCTTTTTTTTAATATACGGGCCGATGCATTTATGCTGTGCATTCCATTGCTTTTTGATTGAGTATTCCAGAATCCTGCCCGTGTTTTAGAATCCTTATATTGATATGCATAGCTTGGTACCTGTTGGAATGCTATATATAATGATCATGCACATTTGCAAAAGTCAACCTCTTGCAAAGGAATGACTCAAATGTAAGCATATGGGTTTTGTTCTTCTTGCAATGGATGGAAAAGAATCAAACACATTCTACGCAACGTATGTTCGAAGATGACTTTCAATAACAATTGTGCCAGCAAATCAAGACAATATTTGCAATAACTTGCCTTACGTTAATCAATAATTCATTCGTTTTTATTGTGTTTTGCTTAGATACCGTGACTGTGTGCAAGACTACTTTACATGTTACCTATAATTAAATGAATGTAGGCACATACTTATTGAATGTAATCAGGCGGTGTAAGTATAAAAGACCAATGATTTCCTCTGGATGTTAACATAAAGGCACTTTCCACTCGGAGAAAAGCATGCCTCTGTACAGACCAATTTATAATGCTCCCCAAAGGCCGGTAATTGCAATATTAATTTGTTTCACCTGCCCAGCGCCGACGTCTCTCCCGCTCCATACTATGTCAAATAATGTTGCTGTGGACAAACAATTCAACATACAACCAAGCCACATCATCAACATCGTTTAGTGATGCTGAATGCTCTAGAATATTGCATGACGATATGTCGGGATATATTATTGTCTGAAATATTGATGCAAACGAACAGCGCTTTTATCCACTCCATCCTATAACTGCATTATATGCTATATAACTAGGTTTACAAGATAAGCGAATAAACTGTACAGGCAACCACTGGAAAGGAGCACAAGCTTTGTTATTTAAGTTCGCAATGATTCAAGTATTGGCAAGTAGCCCGAACTACTAATTACACGCCTAAAAGCAGCATAACTATTACTTGGCCATCTATAAGTATTAATCATTGCCCTATATATACTAATTTGGTCTATCGCAACGAGCAGCCACACTGATTGTCCGTGTGTCTGATTTACGTTTAAACATGCATTTATTGAGCCTAAACTGTCAGCATTTAAACGTAAGCATTTAAAAGTGGTTTATATAATTGTCTCGTGTTTAACACCGATATTTCAATACCAAAACCTTAAACACCTATGAACCCAGATATTGTGTATTTTTGAGTAAGTTATAATGCAGATACAACCATGCTGTAGCAAGCAATCAAACAAATATTCTCAACTTGCGCGAATAATGACAGCACATGATCGAGTGAAAAGATAGAACCGGGTTATTACGGATAGAATGAGGGTATATTTCATTTGGCTTGGAATCAACAGCGGTATGTTACCTATGTGTCGATTTGTGATCATTAGGACCAACTGTTCCATATGTTGGATATAATGTCACCTTCATGATATGATATCATTCCTTCTGGAATGATTATGATGCACGTAAAAACAGGATAGAATATAATGATGGGATGGAATACTAGGCCACTGCATGGCATACTTAATGCCATGCAGTGCTTATACCCGGTAAAAACACCAAATGCAACACATATATTCCGAGGCTACGCCTCGATACGCAGAAAAACAGAAAACACTGCGCTGTAAATCGCTTCAGCTACTGCGCACACGACGTGTTATTGAATATCTTCCTTCAAAACACTACACAAGAGACGTAGAAAAAAATGTTGGACGTATTGCATTCCTTTGTATCATTGCATTCACATGAATAAAATACACAAGGGATGCTTGGAGCACACGATATCATTTGTACCCTTAAATAAACGGGAAAATATTTTTGCCCTAAAACTAATCCCTTTTAAATGATGTATAAAGCAGTATGGCGCTGTTGGACACAATGGACAATATGTCATGCCCATGAGTACATCAAGATTTTTACCCCCTTCTTATAATGGCTGAAGATTGTATTTTAACATAAACTTAGCTTGAAGAGATAACGCCACCACAAAACAAACCATCGTCAACGACGTCAACTTTTCACGAGCGATTGATCATAAAATGGCGCTGGCTAAACAACGTACAATAAAAAGACATTGGTTGCAATTGCGTTCAGCTGACGGCGATGTTAAAAAATATGCCCGTGAATAACCATAAATCTATGATATCATGGTTTGTAGCTGCGCGGAATTGCCGTACAGTTTCCGTGCATTCGGATGAAGAGGTATCTCTGCCACTGTTGGGTTAACCAAGTTGAAAACAGCACCACTTACGCAAACTTAGTCACTTTCGTTTTTTTACGACCGTTCCTTGTGAAGTTAACAAATGTAATAAAACTGTGCATATATTCGCGCAACTACAGCAAATCTTAGGCCTGGTTTTCGTTGAAGAGTTATTGATCAGGTAAAGAGGCTGTAAAAAATCAGAGCTTTAATATAATATGGAAAAGCTGTGTTTTAAATCCTCGAGTAATAGCCTCAGAAATATAAAAATCGAAGGTTCAATTCGAGGGTAATTATGATCATCTAATACTATCGCCAGCTAGGTTACCACAAACATATATTGTACAGCAGCTACATCTTGTAGCTGCCATTGAATTAGTTTGTTCGGATTTTAATCCATGAATGCTAGTAGAGACCAAATCCCGACAGGTCTGAATTAATTAATTTTACCCAGACTTGGCTAGTTACTCTCATAAATGACAGCTTCATGTTCCTACGCGGCAAATTGGCTTAGTTTGTATGGATCTTAATTCGTGCAATGCTAACAATAAGGCAAAATCACAATAACTCTAAGTGAATTGATTCCACCCAGACTAGGCTAGTTACCCTAGAGGTATAGGGATTTAGCACGATAAGCATTTATTGTTTTGACGACTCACGCATATAAGGCAGTAAGTATGTATTGCATCTGCTACTTGAGCCATTATAAACGCCTGTGACTGTAAATGGTCGCGGTGTTATAACCAGCAAACACGATGTCCGTGACAATATTGCTCATGAACAATAATCACTATACAGACAATCGTTTTTAAAGGATGACTAAATAGAATTAAGTGAAACTGCTGTACTCAATGCAATTAAGAAGATTGATAAAATACACTTCAAACTAGCAGTTATAAGCACATTCATTTGGTTCTCAAAGGGAAGATCCAACCTTTAAAAGATATTGGCCGTACTATGTGTCAATGAGGACACAGAACATCGTAAAGCAAAAGGTGGATCCAAGTTAATGGTTTGTGTGCCAGTCCAATGACTTTTATGGCCTTGATATTTTCGCTAGAGCACGTTTTGGTATGCTTTCTCAAGCTTCAGGACCTTTATATGTTCAACTCCGGCTTTAAAGGCCGACTACTGGGTTTAACCAGATCAGATCTAGGCTGATCGGGGTATGCTGTGTTTAGTAAGTATCGGGATAATATTGTTTTGTATTGTTCATAAACTGAAAGCACGAAAGCGACTCAGTACAGCTAGACTGAACAGTTGAGGCACAGAAGAAAACTAAGACAGTCATATTGTAGTGTGTGGCACTGGAGCTGACGGTAGATCAGACTTAGTGTATTTGTGTGCCAAACAACATGTTAAAGCTGAATACTTGGAACCATGTTAAATATAATGCTCCGCTATATGAACAATGTGGTTAAGGAATGAACTGTGATATGTCACAGAATATTCACCTGCTGTGGCTTGAAGGTGATACCGTAAACATCCATATATAACTCCCCTAAGAGATTGTGGTTGTATTCTCAAGAATCTAGACTATGACGGTGTATAACATATATGCATTATACTCAATTATCGATCATTTCTAAGAAATGTCATACTAAAGAACCCCTCCCCCTCACCTTTGTTAACGTAGATACAAGTAAATGTCTAATTAACGTATAAATACAAGACGTTATAATTCCCAGAATATCCATATTTGGTCATTTTTACGAATAATTCAAGACATTAAACGCCACAATTACTACTGGTAATATTGCCGAAAAGCTTGCAGCTGCACAGCAGCAAGATGCGGCATTGTTATCTCTTCCTTAAACAACATGAATCTAACTGAACCCCGCCGACAATTGTCGTACTTGCATGGTTGCAATAGCCGTAATTAAAGCGATAAGGGCAGTTTTATAATGTAACGCCATAGGGGCTTGTTTACGGTTTGGATATGAAATAATGTTGAAAACGTTCTGATGCAAGATGGTTCTATTAGCAGCTTGAAAGTGCATTACATTGTGACTGCTTCTATAACATACAAAGGGGTATAAATCTTTTTTCAAACATTGTCGTTTAATTTGATATTAAACACGTAATTCGGTTGGAAATGGAATACTGTTCGCTCGTGCAAAAGTTACAAAATCTTGATGAGATCAGTGAGTCCCAATTACCAAAACGATCCGACATTGATTTCTCGCCTTGATTTCCTTGGAAATGATGATAAGCTGATTGCGGCTTATTGTGGTGGCCTGTGTTGGCTCCGGGCATAATTGACGTTTGTATTTGTGTTGGTTTAACTAAAATTTATCAGTTGATCAACGGCCAGGTCGCATGTTGCAAACCGATATCAAATATTCATCAGCAAAGGGCATTTTCATTAGGGTAAATAATTCATTCATAATGCACAATGTATGGAATGCCTAATACAAAGTATCGCCTCCTTTGATTGTAGTGTTGTTGCCAATGTCCACTATCTACCACGATCTAGGTATTGGCATTTTGCATTAAGTTGAGGAACATCGGGTCTATCGTATGTGTACTTGAACAAAGTAAAGCACTTGCAGCAATCTTGCATACATATTATGGTGACCAATGTAATGAGAAACCAATGGAGTTGCATTGATCAAATCCGCGGTTGGCTATGATAGTCGGCTTATCACGCCTGAATGTCCCAGTGTTGCACTGTTAATGGTTTAAATAGCTCCATG
>CM067343.1:1604358-1630167 GCA_034190875.2 Urechis unicinctus
ACGACTTTCAAGGGAGAATAGGAGGGACCGACAGGGAAAATCAGTCGAAAGTGCTGTCGATACAATGGCAGGGATGATCAGCTGCATCCCAAACAACATGCAGAAGTACATATCTCTATCGAACCGACTGTTGTAATGAGAGTGCATAGATCCTCCCAGCCTCGCTTGACAAGCTAGTCTCTGCAAATAACCCGGAAGCCGTTGCAGTAACTTCGAAGAATGAGCTTGACTGGGCAAAGCGTCGCCTGTAAATGTGCGAGCGAGTGTACTCTTATGAGTTCATGGATGGCTGGTACAAGTTCACTGCCCCGCTGCCTCCGATCAAGTAGTTCTACAGCAAGCTGTATGAGCAAGGCATATCTGCTGCAGGTTATAAAAATGCGCAGAATGTCTAGGACATGTTCAAGTGTAGAAACCTGTACCTGTACACAGATGTGCTGCTTCGGGCGTTTTGTGTTTGAGATATTCCGTAAGACCTGCCTTAAGCTGTAAGTGATTAAGCACCCAACTACTACACCAGCCCCTGTCTGTCAGGGAACACGCTGCTTAAGCGAACATGTATGGAGCTAGAGCTTCTCACCGACTAGCACCTATCCACTGAGGCAACTGAGTTGTTCGACCAGCCGGACCATCTGGAAGATGCCACAATCGGTTATATACTCGAAATTGTTCTGAAAAACCCTGCATAGT
Organism: Urechis unicinctus; assembly: GCA_034190875.2. Lineage (NCBI taxonomy): Eukaryota > Metazoa > Annelida > Polychaeta > Xenopneusta > Urechidae > Urechis > Urechis unicinctus. The sequence continues at coordinate 1,605,049 of CM067343.1, forward strand.
TACATGCTGATCACTAGGATTGCTAGGATTATCCACTAGCGCCAGAGCAAATGTCTGTGTAGAGTGATTCAACAAAAAGGTGAGTATGATTTACTGTAGGAATCTCATGCTCTGCCGATAGCTGGGAATGCCGCTTACAAAGATACACAGTGCGCTCATATTCAATCAGAGCCCCTGGATGGAGCCCTACATTTGCTTTAACATATGTCTGCGTAAGGTTGCCAACAGAGGAATCTGTACAAGGTGATCCACAACTCATCGTTCGGTAAGACAACGAGTATTTCTGAAGGGCTGTCAATGTTAGCATTGTGCGCTTGGCAGAAGAGGAAAAGTTAAGCAGGCTTGTTCCCAGTCCCGCTTATGCTCGTCACTAAGTATTTAATGACGACCTGGCTGAATAAGGCACAAGACCTGTCTATTGCTAAACCGCCCGGTGTTTGTAGGCATGTGTATACTCGACATCTCCAAGTACCAAATGTTTGGCTTCTATTACAACACAATAAAGCGACCTGCGCCTGCCTCTCCTAATAACCAGACTCTCTGTGTATGGAAATCGGCACAGCCGACTTGAACGCAGACATGCAGGTGGACCTCATTTACCAACCTGGTCGCATTACTCATGAACCTTTGCTTTATACAAAGAATAGCGTGATCGCTTAGATAGAACTGCTTTGTTAAAATAGTACTCTCGACTATGTTGCCAAATGGTAATTGCTTTTCGATCGCCCGATGCGAATGATTTTAAAACCATATCCATATTTCGTATCTGCTGGCTTTAATGATACCGTCACCATACGGAAGACACAAATGCCGTACTTTGTACATAATCCAACTGTATTTTGCAGCAACATTTTGCCACATGGTCTTACATATAACGTTATTTGTGTTTCCCATCCCATTCATTAACAGCGCGTCCTTTGTGATAAGAAATAATATTAAGCATTTTACTGGTCATACGAGTATGGAATCAAAAGCTGGACTTGAGTAATTACTATATCTATGTATATACACGCATTTAAATATATATAAATATATATATATATATATATATATATATATATATATATATATATATATATATATATATATATATATATATATATATATATATATATATATATATATATATATATATATGTATATATATATGTTTTTGAATATATATATATGCATATATCTCTATATGTTTTATTATAATATATATAGATATGTATATATATATATATATATTATAAACAAAAAAATATATATCTATATATATATATATATATATCTCTATATATATATATCTATATATATATATATATATATATATATATATATATATATATCTATATATATATATATACATAACTTACAAGGTTGAGCGAGCGTGCTGGCATTTTGATATTACCTAATCGTAATGCAGAACAAATGTCAAGGCCGTAAAAGCCCTGGCAATGACCCATAAACCATTTGTTTGGAATTCACCTTCACTTAAAGGTGTTCCATATCCTTATTCTCACATAGAACCACAAATATATTTTGAGAATACAAAAATTCCCTTTGTGAACTTAATGAATCAGATTATTATTGTGTGTTCGATGATGTGTATCGTATTGGTTGCTCTAATTCCTCGTTCAATAATATAGTCCACAAATGTGTGCATTCCTACAAACCAGTACTTGCATTCATCACGCGTCCATTAAGAGTTATCCTGATTTGGATTCCGCAAGCCTTCCATGGATTAAAATCTCTCTAAAATAAACCAATTTGTCGCATAAGAAACCGAAGCTGTGATTTAATATATCTATGAGGAAACATGGTTGGGCATAGCATTGATGCTGTATGCACACAGCTATTACAGCTAGGGGATCATAGTTCATAACCACCCCGGAAGTAAACCTCAAATTGAAATACAACTCGATTTTTACATATCTATAAAAGGCTACTTTAAGATTCGAGCCACATCTAATCCCACGAAGTTTCATGATGTCTTGTCATTCGGCAATGCCGGGGATGTTTTGCCTAATGATGCACACATCGAATTCCGCTGAAATACAATCGGTGTGATTGACAAGTTTATCGGCTCGTTTACAGATAATAACACAACCATTACCAGCTGATTGTTGCATCATACATAAACATTGTTTTCCTGCGTATGTATAAACTGCAGCAAAACGACAATGTTAGGCGATGTTGGAGGTATATCTGGTAATTTAAGTCGGCAATAGTAAACACCACCTAAGATAGTAATCGATAGTATATGACAACAGTTTTACTTTAGCAGTAACGTTAATAGCATTTTGCATTGCCTACCTATGATGGTTGCCTAATATACATGGCCTAATGTAGTTTTAATGATGCAATAATGATAACTCAATGTATATCATAGTTAAACCGGAGTTAAATAGAGGTTATCATCAACTCAATAACAGGCGTAACTGCAGCTTATCATGTCGGTAAAGTCATGAAGCACTCACTTAACTGACAACCTGCATTTGCTAAGCATTGATTAGCCACTGTCTGAATCTAGCACAAAGCTGGATCCGAGATAATTATATTTCAGAAGAGCCATGCATATTTATCACGTGTACACGACTTAATCAATTACCGATCAATCATTTGAGTTGAATATATTCAATATCGCCACATTACAGACTCATCTATTTGGAATAAGCATTTCTTTCAACGTCCTTGAACAGTATACAATTGAAATGTTATTGCGCATGACAGACGCAAATAAGTTTCGTTAATGATGCTATTGTTGTACATACATATATGATACATTTGTAAAGCAATCAAAACGACCAACCCTTTTCACATTTTAGCTAAATAATTGATATTCATATAGCATTGGAAAAGTCACCTGATTATTGCCATACATATCACCGGTTGTGTCGAAGCATAAATGCGATTGGTTGCTTGACGTTGTGTATTTGATTTAGGCATATAACTCTCCCGAGGTTTTGAATAAGCAACATCTAGCCAGAGTATGCATATAATACCAATAATGCACGAGTGAACCATTTAAATATATATATATATATATATATATATATATATATATAGAGCGAGATATATATATATATATATATATATATATATATATATATATATATATATATATATATATATATATATATATATATATATTATATATTATATATATATATATATAGATAAATATATACATATATATAATATATATGTATATATATGTATATATGTGTATATATGTATACATATGTATATGTTATATGTGCACATATTATATGTATACACATTATATCTATATATATGTATATATATATAGTTATATATATATATATATATATTTACATTTATATATATATATATATATATATATATATATATATATATATATATATATATCTATATATATATATATATATATATATATATATATATTTATTCTATTAAACCTACTTAGTCCGACCTCCCATTTCCCGACAATGCCTCGAATATATCATCATGACTCATTAGGATATATTCCCAGAAGTCTATGCATACGTTGTCGACGTCAGTACAATGATATGTTGGGGGACATGTGCAGAATATGATTATCATATCCGTTTATGTATGTAGTATGTAAAAGAATCAACAGCTTGCACTGCTAAGTGCATATCAAAACTTACCTTTCCGGTATGAACTCTGAGCCTATTGGCTACAAGTGGATGCAAGCGTGCCACGCAAACAATAGTCTGCAAAGCGTGATGGTTAGAATAATCCAATACCGTTATCAATATTCAAGTAGATATTAGATTAAGGTCGGATCACAGTGCTTCGAAAATATTTGGAATATGGTGTACTGGTTATTCTAATGTGGCACCACCGGTGGTAACTCGCATTTGATTGGAGATTGTCGTAAGCTAGCTACAAAATAACCTCACTTACAAGTTGTGTAATTAAATTAAATGCCAATATTGAATATCTAGCGGTTTTCAATCGGTTGCAAACCGAGTTGGATTGGAGAGAGTCGTAATCTAGCTACAAAATTATCTCATTTAAAAGTTGTGCAATTAAATTAAATGCCAATATTTAACGTGTGGCAGTTTTTAGCCGGTGGTTAACCGAGTTGGATAAGAAAGTGTCATAAGCTAGCTAAAAAATAATTACATTTACAAGTTGAGCAATCAAATGAAATGCTAATGTTGAATGCTATAGGCATTAATGGTATCTAGCAGTTTTCGGTCCACAGCAATCGGCTTATAACATCATCGGGATTTTCTTTCATGGTTTTAGAGCGACGATGAAGGAAAGTACACAATTGGTGGATTGACTTCACAATATGATTATGTGGAGAGAGGACGACTTGATAATAACGAGAAAATCGATCATCTGCTTAAAAATTTGCAGGTGTGTAGCGGTGGTGCTTACTGTGCATGGTTGCACATTCTCCACTGGAAGTGTTGATAATTGATGATATACAAATGGGACCTATGTGTAGACGACGGTGAATATGTTTGGTTCATGTCGCTACAACCTACAACGTTTGATGGTGCTATCTAAATGATAAAGACCATAGTCACATATGTTGTAATAAGGTTACTGAACCTGGTATGGCAAGTGGTTGATACTTTTAGACATTCCAAGCTGAAACATAAGTGACTATATCATAAAAATATCGCTTCGTGCAATTTTATATCATTCACAATGTTTGCATCTAAAATGACTAGGTTGTCTTCTGGACGCTTTGGCTCTAACAGGGTGACTGCTAGGTATTGTGCATACACTTTTATGACATATACTTTCCTTATCTGTAATCATGGCAAGAGACTGTGTGTCATAGACTGTGTTTAAATTCAGGATATGAGATACACAAAGTCTGTAAAACAAAGTCTTCGAAGAGATAGTCAGTAAATAATGGGTCCCGATAGTAGCATACAAAAAGGATATATAGTGAAACTTTTGCATCATATCATAACCGACTTTTGAACGGGAATTCGCGATTATAAACGTAAGGCAATTACCCCAAGTTGGCTTATTGCATGGCATAAAGTGTTTTAGTTGGAATCATATACTGTTGACACAAGCCATTAGAGCTTCCAGAAAAATGCAACAGATAGCAACAGATAGTAACAGATGGCAACATATATCACAATTAGTGTCCGAAGTTACTACAAGAAACATCTAAGGATTGCAACTGAACAGAAATGCACCCGTTATAACGAGGAATATGCAAGTAATCAACATCGATCGTCACCAGATACTGCGATAAATATTCCATAGCATAATGATTAAATTATTATGAGGAACATTTCAATAACCTAGCAAATTAACATCCCTATTGGTATTGTCAGTTGTCTGAACAAAATCGATTATCACATACACCCACGCACAATCGCTGCATCTGCTACATAGCTCATGGCGGTAATTGACTGTACATCACTTTTCATTCCTGCATTGTTTTGCACAATGCAGAAAATGCAGTTGAAATGCTATGCTACTTAACCCCGGCACAAAATATTCATAGATAATATCAGGCGATTACTAGGCAGCATATTTGGTATGCTGATCCCTTTATAATGTTTGCGAAATTTCTGGTTACGTTACTTTATTTGCTTACTCCAGTGTGGCTGCTGTACTTCACACGTTAACCCAATATATTCTAGGAAAGACAGTCATGACATGCATTGGACGAAACACAGCATCGTGAATAGTGAGTGGGCAAAAAGACCAACTAGCATGCACATCATCACGCCATATGGCGGTCGCTATGTGAAGTATCGTTGCACACCGAGCGAACTGATTAGATGAACAATATCGAATTAAGCAATGTTGTGCCGTAGGAATGTCAACTGGTTATTGTAAATAGCTAAAAAGTGTGGTATATGTAGCATTTAATAATCAACGAGGCTACAATACATTCATACCTGAGTAAATTAAATTAAGTTGATCAATGCAAACTTGAAGTCATTATGGTAGTAACAGCTTGAACAGTTTAGTCTGCTCAATCATTTTTATGTTGGTGGAAAATGGATGGAGCAGACTCAATACATATTTTGCGTGGATGAGATACACAACAAGAATCGACTATAACGAGCATCAGCGGTGCCAATACCTCAACCAACTAAGGTCAATTGATAAGATACGTGAATGGAATTTGACCAACTCAGCATATATGCAACTAATACACACAAAGATATACAGGCCATTAGACACACCCCATATGATGCCGTCAAATGTTATCGAAGTTGCTGTTCATTATGAGGACCATTGTGTGTTCGCTCATGTGTGTTGGATCTCGAACTGTAAAGTAAAGAGTTATGGAAAATTAACGACATAACCTGGCCCCATAAAGCTTTTCAGTTCCGTCGAACGACCATACCGGGACACAAAAAAGCAGCGGAGCAGGCACGCTTTGGTCACTATTGATTTGACATAACCGGGGCGTTTCAGACATTGCTTCATGAACAGAATGGATCGGGTCAATGTTTTGGACTTTATATTAATCCTTCAAGCAGCTACACAACAGCAGCTACACTGAATCTTATCCTGATCTATCTAATAGAAGAATCCTTAGGTTCAGTTGAAAATAAATACAACCACCGACGCCAGGAAGCATAAATCCTTCCTTTGACTGTTTGGCTTCAAACGTCCAATCTAGTTGAGGGTTGGGGGGAATATTGCATTTGCATCTTCACGGTGAAGTCTTTGGTAAGAAATTAATGGTTTTATAAACTCCTATGTTTATAGCATATTCATCAAACTGGTCGAATGAAAATCACGGTAACATTGACTTTTGCTCGCAAACTACATTTGCACTTGGATATAAACCTTCTCCGGGTGGAAGTTAGGGGACGGAGACAAATATAAATACTTATTACTGCTCCAATGATGGCAGGTAGTTCAACGGGTGCCTTTATGGCATGTAGTATGCCAGATGTCCTTTGTAACATTTGGTGTAAGCGGCTTATGTATCGTCCGCAAACAACGTTTCAAACAGTGCATATTGCTCTCTCGGCAATAATGTCTTACTTGGCGTTTGGATTAAATGTTGCGAATAGCGACGCGGTCATAAGTCATATTCATAGCCATTTAACCTAATCTAATTTGCAGATGCAGTTCTGACTTATTGTCTTTTGTGTAGAGTCCGATGTATACGTGGCTAAGACAGGTATAACCTCGCTCGCAAATTTACGATACATATAATCTGTTAGATACTGGTCTCGTTAGAATTGGGGACTGCCATTAAACATTTTGCGTCACCGCTTTGCTCACTTAGCTAATCGTGGGGGTATATCAAGATTCCAATAGCAGCGTTTTATATAGTATACTGGCTACCTCGACCTAACGGATATATTTGCAAATGAGAGTTTAATCTGCCAGTGCAGCATTATACTGACTCGTGATACCAGTTTTATTTAGCTCTTTCACCATGCTTTGGTGGGGGAGGGGGCTGTTAGAATACTTAAGGAAGAGTTTAAATAAAGAATTAACTATATGCTCGCGCTCAGGGTTCGGTTAATCGGTCTGCTATTTAAAGCAGTAAGTGAGTTAATATATTGCTCACAATTTGCAAACTTACCATATGTTTCTGTTAGCTAAATGCCCTCGAAAACTTCTTCAGTATTTGCAGTGTGTTATGTCATGAGACATAATAGCTGCATCCGTAGAATCAAGGATGCAATGAGTGGGCTTTCGATAGGGAAATCTATAACCGTGTACACTATAAGGCTTTCAACCATCATTGGTCACCTTTAATTTGGCATTTTCTTGCTGCTATTCGGTTCTGCATATCAATCTGCATTTGTTCCGACAGCTGAATATGGAAAGCATGGAGTAGGATTAAGCTTTATCCGTTCCTACATTCGTGCCTTAAAAGCCATATCAAGACGTCTAGGTGAAATAGGCTGTCATTTGTAAGTCATTCAAGTGATTGCAGCACAGAACTAAACATGTAACATGCTTTGACAATACACCACTTTACCTCACCAAAGCATTATACTTTGACAATTATCAACCGCATAAACCAAGATTATGATATGGTCTGAGTAGTGCATTCAAAGCTTTCAGCAAATTGTGTTCAACATGTGCGAAATTGTTCAGGAAAGCTCTCATCAGTCACACGGTTATACGGCTGATTTCCAAATCAATGACATCAGTCACTGTTGGCAGGTGATGTTGTTTTTGTCCTGCGGAGTTGCAAAGATACATTGAAGCAACATTTGTCAATATTGTGACTTGGCACATTACTACCAATGACGGCTTTCCCTTAAGGATTCCGACGATATTTTACAACTGAATAGCAAAACTGTACCATCTCGTTTACATTCGACCGATGAATTAGTTCTGACTCTCAAAACTGACTTAACACGAGCATATGCATGAAAAAAACATGAATGCATGCGACATTGTTTTATGTAAACATAACAGCAGAAAATGCCAGTTATTCAGGATATGCATCTAGCTTCCAAGATGACATTGCATTTTAATTAACGCAGTGGATCTTACGATCACATATCAGAGTGTTTCAGATTAAGCAGTTGATTAAATCTTAAATATATTTTCGATGTATTAACAGACGTTAGGATGACGTAACTTGTTGACGAGTTATGTTACAAGGACCATACAAAGGGCTTATATACGACATTGTTTTCAGTTAAATGTTTTCGATGCTGCAAACATAGATAGGTTCGCATTGTTACGAAGACAAACATAATCATGGAACTAGCAGAAGTGAGCGAGTCGCGTGGTCAATGAGCGGGTAAGCGGATGAGAGGCTACCTGACTAAGTGAATGAGTTGAGTTGGATCGGAATTCACACAAATTCACTCACAATCACAATGAAATCGGTCGCAACCACATTGATTCGATTCTTATAATTATAATAACAATAGAGTGACGAGAATATTTTATGTATGTATTTGTCGGTTACCTTAAACGGTTCGGTGAATAATGAATAAAAAGATACCCTGTTGAGAGGTTGAGTGTTGAATACCAATACCGTATATATGTATATATTTAAATATACAATTATACACATAAATATATATACATACATATCAATATATATCTATATATATATATATATATATATATATATATATACATATTTATATATATATATATATATATATATATACGTATATAAGATACATAGATATATATATGTACATATATATTATTATATGCATATATATATATATATATATATATATATATATATATATATATATATATTATATATATATATATGTATATGTATATATATATATGTATATATGTATATATATATATATATATATATATATATATATCTATATATATCTATATATATATATATATATATATATATATATATATATATATATCTATATATATATATATATATATATATATATATATATATATATATCTCTATATATATATATATATATATATATATATAAGTTTTTGCTAGCATGTTATTACATTTCCCATACCCTCACCGTTATCGGCTGCGCAAGGAATTACACCGCTAATGCCACAGAACTGTACAAATGTAATTAATTACATTCATTTCAGGTGACTATAGCAGAACAACAGCAGGTGATCTAGTATACTCAGGATTTATTTCAAACGTTGTACCCACCAATGACTGTATAGGCATAACAATAGCAATGGTAAAAACTGCAACATGAAATAACTAGCACCATGATAAATTGCCCGGTCGAACTTTTCGAACACAGTTCGCCTTTCATAGCGTCCGCGACATTAAATATCCTCGATGTAAATGTCCGCGCTGCATGTGGTAAAATTAGACATTAATTAACATTCGTTGGCTTGCCGTATTAAAAATTTAATAACCTGTTTGGGGATAATGAAAAACATGAAATACACCGTCATCAATATAAGCACTTGGGATTGTTGATCTGACGTCTAGGGGTAGGCGCCTGTTATAGACATGGAGTCATCTGATTGGTCGAGGTTGCCGCGGCTCGAAATTAATTAGAGAATTTCACGCAGTGTTAAGCGACGCTTTGACGAAGCTCGCAAATGCCGTCGTTATATTTGCTTGTCGGGATGAGGATCGAATGATCCCTCTCTGCGTAGCCATAAACTCCTTGTTTCAGGATGTTAACGTCGTAACGTAACGTTGGCTCAATCAATCTTGGATTTTTCAAAACTGCAAAACGTTATTTCAAGAATTCTCATTGTCTGGTATCGTTCTATATTCATACAGGTTACCGTGAAATTTACTGTTTGCATTATATCATTCTTGTCACTTGGTCGTCACGCAAAACGCGGCATTTGAATGGTTTATTTATTTTCGTGTTATCTGCATAGCAGTGTCTTAAGTCTACATATGACCCTCGACTTTTAATTCACTTTGCAAAGCGTGAACCATAGTTAATCTCTCTTTCGTTGCTCAGAGTTGCGGTCAAAGCTTAGTTCATGTGGTGGAGCCGCGGTTGGTCTGGGTAAAGCACACCGTAAACAATCAAAAATCGATGCTGGTACCAAGTTTTTATAGCCGAGAATATCATATTTCGTTTTGTAGCACAATGGCACATGTAGATGAGCAGTGCAAGCGAATTCAAACCCCAATGTAGCAAGACAAATACAGACACATTACTGCCAACTACGCTTAATCATGCTTCTCCCGTCTCTGTCGAGTATAGATGGTACAGTATGTATACGGATCAAGCACCAATGTGAATACTAAGCCGCAATTTGCAAGATAAATTATCATGGAAATATGTCCCCTGCTTATCATTGTTTGCAGGTTAGGTCACTTGTGTTTCTAGTTGCCAAAGGGGTCGATACCTCGCTGTAGAATTCAAGCTACCTTTAGGGTGGGCAGCCATGCTTAGGTAATACGGTGTTCGCTGTACATTCAGCACATTGGCGAATCATTCAATGTTTCAGAATACATATTGCACCAACACCAACAGTGCGTACATAATGCTGCGCCTGGATGAAAATGAACCAATAACCGTCAAAAAGTCTAGTTCTGCACACGGTGGTCAATCATTATATGCTCCTTCCAACTAGTAAGTCTCGGAATGTTCATTTCATAAATACATTGCTTGCCTAAGTATGCCATGTTTGTTCCCCGCGTCTCACATGCATCTCACCTCATCCATAGGGTGAGAATTACTTCATTCGATAATTAAATATTTCATGCAGCATAACGACAAGCAATGTTGCTGTTTCCAATTGTTTTTTTTCAATTGTACACTTTGCAAACACATTTGCAGCACGAAGAGCAAAACCGTTGCCGATAAAGCAGGTGTTCAGTCTTGTTCCTGCGTATTCGCGCCCATGCTTTGTGTTTTGTCGTGTATGCTGATATGCTGTTTCATGTCAATGATAGAAAACGAAAAGCCATTCGAAGTTAAGCAATTTTTCTCGGGGAGTGACGCTTCTATACACACTGAAAGCCAAGTAAATATGCTTTTAGAGCTAACCTTTTAGTGCGAATATTCTCAATGTTTACTCTACCCATAAAAGCACACTAATTGTTCTGCTGTGAAATATGGGACGCATGCTTGGAATCTTAAAATAGGACTCACAATATGAATTAACAATTTATATAGCTCTGTGCAATTATGTTTTCGGGTAAGGTGCAGGAATTGGTTGATTTGTGTATACATTCACAAGCAGGTTTACAACGGCTCTTAAAGTTATTAGGCATACTTACAAATCTCTAAGGTGTTGTCTGCTTAGAATTCGGCATTGTTTGAGATGTCGTAAATAGATATTACACATGCATGTTTGACGAGAAGAAGAAACTTGCATTAATTGATCAAAACGTGCATTTATAATGCAGCCATAAACGCAGATATAGCGGAGAAGGTTATTTCCTTTCCTGATATTGTTTCGCTTTTTGTGGTCGTAAAGGGCATTATCTTGTTGATATACACACCCCGGCGAGTGGTGTAAAATTTCTCAACCATTTGGTATGAGCACAATAATACCGGGGAGTGCCACTCGTAGCCAATGCAGAAACTGACCATGCAATGGCAAGTTGTGATTGCAAAGGCATTATAGAAGATTACTTATGTGCATGAATGCCTAGTTTTAGCTGCAATGGCGTCGAAAAAGGCCTGTTTAAACAAGTTATCTCACTTGCATGTAGGATATATCAATAGAAAAGATACGATTTGTATCCCATGTTTAAAACATTACTTTTGAGATATATATGGATTTCTGGTTTTCCCCGTCTAGATGCTAGTGGCGCAACTGTACAGCAATGTACGCATCAGGCAAGCGAAACTGCGTGATGACTATCTCTGCTTGCACCATATCTGATGTAATCTGACGCTACCTTGCATCTAACTGGGCTAGCTTGGCAATTATCGCACTTCTTCATTAGTGTGACAAACGAGAGATACGTTCGCTATTCACATTTCACACTGTAAATCTACCTATGTATATCTGAACGACAGTGGTAAGAAATGACCGGGTGGTCAAGTTTGCTCTTAATGAGTCACCCCAATTACTGTGCCATGCCATCTTTTCATCCAATATATTTCCTCGTTGGTCGACAGTGCACATATACAATATTACTGTTGATATCCGAACCGTGCATATAAAAATATCATGGCGGTTAAAAATGACTGACATTGCATAGTATGCATTGATGCCTATAATGTTTATAGCTTGAACCTTGAACACAATATGCATATCGATATATTGCTGCTTAATTCATTTCACAGCTTTCATACTCGCAAAAAATTCACCTATCGTGCTCAATCAATCCAGTCGCATTTGACTTTCAAACGTATGATATTCATTGCAAAAACTTTGGCAAAAGAAATCACATTATTCACTCGGTAATAATGCAAACCACAGGAAAACGACTCATGATTACATTGTCCCCCTACTAATACAATTGTAGCTAGATTTACCAGCTACATATTACAAAGCAAAAGTGAGCGAAAGAGTGAGTGAGTAATTTCCGCTATTCTGTATGAAGAGCTTCAAATGCCAACTTGATGGACTAACTGCGACATATCATATTTAGCTATGAATGGTAATGTTAAGCAAAAGTTTGATAATACTGCGCGATAAGACGTAACCCGGGCAAAGTCGTTTAACCACCAATCTATTTTCAAAAGAGATTTATCAGATAATGCATTAAAATCAAACGAAAATACAGAGGCGCAAGATATGATTGTATCGTTACTAGGAAGACTTTATTTTGAAGATGAATATTATAAATGTTCTTTGATATAAACTAGAGAAATGTCAGCCAAATCACAATCCATTGATTTATTGACACTTGCCGGAAGTCTTTAATCTCTTGATTTATTTGTGAAGCAAGGCAAGGGTTTTTGCGTCATATAATCAATCACTGTTAGTGGCTCGGTTGTGTAAGGTATGTTTGTTGTTGTCTAATTGGAGGCTCGCCTCATTCAGGATCGGCGTTGAGTATTACTCTGGATAGACCACATTCATGTTATTGAAATCAGAGGAACAACCTCTTCTAATGTCACTGATCTATTCTACCTAAGAAGAGTAAAAATATCACCGGAATACAGAATGCATTACAACAAAAGGTAAACAAACTGTTGTGAACAAACATGCAAACATTTAAACTTTAATGCCATTTCCCTGAATTCCATTAGCCAGAGTCTTAAAATATAAGTCCCTTATGTGTGAACATATGCACACCATAATATTTAGACTAATTCTCACCCAATTTTCTAATCACATACAAGTTGACCACACAAAATGAAGCAGCGCACTTGCTCACCCCAGTTACAGAATACTCTAAGCTACAAAAGCTCAGTAACTTAACAGTTGTTTTGGAACTTGGAGACCGAAATTAACCCTTGGGATTTACTTCTGTATCGAGAATGACTTGTTGCAGAGTGAGAGCTTGGCAAGTCAATGCCGGCCTCGTAGGAGGCAGTTGCCGATCGCCGATTACTGTGAACGGCTTGCGTTTATTTAAGATATTTTTAGCGAATAGTTTATGCTATCTTGCGATCATGACTTATATGAGCACTTAGTATCATTTTTGCGTGCAGGTATTATATGTTATAATCGGCAACCTATAGAAATTGGCATTTTATCAAACAAAAGAACCATTATAGAATTGTTATCTCGTTTTTACATACTTATTTGCAATACTCCATCCAATGCCCGGCCGCCGCACAGCTTCAAACCACGGCACATTTGGCGCATCGCTCGTCAGCGCCGGGATTCAAACATCGACCATCCGTCGCGCCACTCAAGATCGGCACGTTCGGCTTACGCCAACATGACCGATAAAGCGCGCCAATCGCTCCGCGCCCCTGAAACTGACCCTTAGCCAATTTGCAAGCCAAAAGTTTTAACCTGGATGTAATTCATATATCACACTTTTAATGGCTTGGTTATACTAGTGTCAGTAAATAAAACAGAGTATAACTGCAGTGCCTATAAGTCAGCATAGTTAAGCACCCTGATCTTTTTCTGATGGATGTGAGTATGCGGATAACGTGAGCCTGTCCAGAAGTTTTCAATGCAAAGATACTGGATACACGGAACATAGTCCGCTAGTCGAAAACTGCTTTAGTGACTCGTCTAGTTATCTCATTGAGTTCTGCATTACGTTAAAAAAATAAAATCTTGTATGCGATGAATGAGGATGATTGTGATGCTAAGTATAATCGACCACTTTACACGGCTGGCTATGCGCCTCTGAAGCAGGGTTGTACGACACACTCCCTATATTTAGGTCCACCATAGCGGGGTCACTAGGAATGGGACATCCAGTGTGCGTGACCAGACTTTATAAATATTTACTGTCCCTAATGTAGCCAATCAAGTAATTACTCGTAGGAATGGAACCATCATTTGTGGGTCGAATAGTTAAACACTTTTAGGGCCAGGCAGCTAAGGTACTCCCAGCAGGTTCGATGAAAGCCCGTCATATTCATTTCTATAATGGGTTGGCTGCTGCATCAGCATAAAATAGCTCGAATTAAAAAGCTTTGGTCAGATAAGTACCATTCAGGTGCGCAAACACTTATACACTTTCACTGTATAATTGAAGGATACGTACGCTTTAGCCCCCGTCGTGTTAGCCATCACTTAAATATTCCTCGCGACCAAGCAATAGTTATGCTGCTTTGAGGCGTGTTATTAAAAGCCCAGGCTACTTACGAATACTGGAATCATTCCAGACATTAACAACATAGCAAGTGCTCTTTTCCAGTGGTTGCCTGCACAGTATAATTGCTTAACCTTATTATATAGCATATAATGCAGTAATAGGTTGGATTGGATACGAGCGCTGTCAGTTCGTATTTATATTTCATCCATTGATTTATTCCGACATTTCGTTCAGCAATATTCTAGAGCATTCAGCATTATTAAACAATTTAGATGGTGTAGGTTGGTTGAATATTGAATTGTTTATCTACAGCAACATAATTTGACATCGTTTGGAGTGGGAGAGACAACAGCGATGTGCAGGTGAAACAAATTTATCTTGCAGTTACCTTGTATTAACTTTTACTACAACTTACCCATTATATCTGCAGTCCTTTTGGAAGCATAAAACACCGGTTTGAACATAATCCACAGGTCGTAGCATTGGCAATTCCTGTTACTAACACATGATTGGGGGTCTGATCTTTCTACTTACTCCGAGCAGATAGTGCCCTATTGTGAACATCGTTGATACTAACAATGCCTGATTACATACAATAAGTATGTGTCTATATTCATTCAAAAATAGGTAGCATGGAATGTTGTGGATAAAGTACATACTATTGCACACATTTGCGGTATCTAAGCCAAAACAAAACGACTGCAAATTGTATTCAAATTTGCTGCAATAATTAATCTCAAAATTCAAATTCGTACATAGGTTGCTCAGAATGTGACCAATTTCTTTCCATCCATTGCAAGCAGAAAAAAAACAATGTGCTTAGAATTGAGTCATTCCATTGCAAGACGCTGACTATTGCAAATGTACATAAGCATTATATATAGCATTCCAACAAGGACCAAGCTATGCACATCAATATAAAGGATTCCATAACGCGGGCAGTATGCTGGAATACTCATTTGAAAATCAATGGAATGCAGAGCATAAATGCATTTGCCAGTATATTAACAAAAGTTAGACATGCCTATGCGCATTGCTAAATTTAACTTAAACACCCATGATTCGCAGCAATTTCAGCGTCCTTATATATCAGGATTGATTACCTTTGCACATGGCAACTGCACACCATTATGCGTCGAGGCAGTGGCAACTTGATAACTGCAGGCCTACCGGCTTATTTAAAATTAATGAGCATATTGCGGCAGGGTTTGACGATGATTCGAAAGCAACTTTGGCTGCCAGTCTATAATATAGTCACGAGACCTTTATGCAGTAGAGACTCAGGAGCCTTAAGACTGAGATGCAAATCCTATATTTAATTCTCTCTTGGCGCTTGATGGGTGGGATCAATTATTCTTGTCTGAAAGATAATCTTGTTTCGGCCTTACCTTCAATTGACATGTTAAACTGCGAAGAATCAGTGGCATTTAATAGCACTAAATCTCGACATTTGTGGTGCTATCAGATTCATGGGCATCGCCGCTATTACACTTGAAAAATGAAGCTCGCATATCGAATTCTACACATGCATCGAGCAGGCAAAATTGGTTAAAATTAGGGAATTGATTGCGAGCTATTGGCATAACTAACGAATGTAAAAAGGGTGGTTAGTATGTTAAACAGCATTTAGTCAGTTGCATAGTAGAGCGAAGGCGTTAGAAAAACTGCATGCAGATTAAGCTGTAGGACAGCCATAATATGTGCCAGTAATGTCCGTCCTTGTCTTTGTCTCTTTGTTTTTTAAACGACTAGTCATGACAATGCTAATGATAATGCTTGTAACATTTATTGATAACATTACATAGGTTGGACGAAAGTAATTTTTATTCAGATAAATGTACTGTTCTCACGTATTTCAATCGGCTGTCATTGTTACGCGGTTTGATCAACCCGAAATACCACAAATTTTGCTTGACCATGTGACAACACTAAGTTACGCATATAATTACTGTAATTACTGACAGCGCGCTGAACAAAAAAGCGGACACCAATAATGCTTTGATATGAACATACCATGCAATAAATCTTGTTATTTCACAAGGTAAATATGTACTTTGCGAGAATGTGATACGAGCGTAAGTGCTGTGTTATTTTCTTACATGTATCAATACATTGTTGCTTTTGACAACATTGAATCTATGCTGCCTCAAAAATCTCTAGTGGGTCGATCTTTCTATATGCAGAAACCATTATGCAGCAAATACATTGATGAGGAAGTATACAAATTGCCAAAAACCTATAACATATCTGGCACTTATAAAGCTCGGAATTGTCAGTGTACGCTATGTTATAGACGAACACCTAACGTATAGGAACAATGCCACTCAATGATAACAGAACCGCGTTTATAAGAGAAAATCCTGTCTGTATGATCCGCTGGTGTTGGCCGCTAATTATCATTCATAAATTGAGCATCTGCTTCGAATTATGTCTCTAGATGTAGCCGCCAAGTGTTTTGAATATTTGCCTAGTTTTTCACCGCATAGGTAGGTATTAGAGAAAAAGAGGCTAAAGGTAGAGAAAAACAATCAATGACCATTAAACGAGCGTTTGCCAACGGAGTATTTGCACCGATTTTCGATGACCAGTTAGCAAATAATATCGAGTATATCGATCGCTGTTGTGCGTATAGATTTCTGACGAGGAGTTCGCATGTACACACGTACTCAACAGTTGAAGCTTTTCTTTAACAGATTGCAATTATTACTATTCCGACTTACATGAGGCAGATTACTTGATCATTCACCCCTACGAGCGAAATAATTACGCATTTAGGCTCAAGCGTGATTACATATTTCATGCATGTATGAATTAAGATCCTTAGCTAAATGTTCAATTGACAAAAGAAGCGTATTTTAAGTTTTTAATATGCCCCGAACGCAGCTCCTGATGCGATTATTTAATCAGTATGTTACTAGCTAAAAGTGAAACGTAAAGAAGTATTTCTTATAAAAACCCCCAAGGGTACTAGTTGTACTTCACGGGTTTTATGATCTGGTGGCAGTCCTTGGCTGCAAGCCGTAATTTTGTGCGATGTAAATTGTCAGGTGCCCATTGTCACTTCTAATAATGAATCAATATAATAGTGGGACAAGCGCAGCTTCAGTTGCATTGACATGTTTAATAGCCATCAACATATCATGCGGCCTGTTTTGATATATTGACTAAATCGACATAGCTTGCGGTCAGACAGAAGCAATACTGGAACATGATGATTTGGTATACCCTATAAGGTGAGAGAAATCTGTGCGGCTTGCAAACCATCCAGCAATCAAGTTTGATGTCATGTTCGCTACACCGATGCTCGCGCACACACACACACACACACACACACACACACACACACACACACACACACACACACACACACACACACACACACACACACACACACACACACACACACACATACACACACACAAAGAAATACACACGCACACAGAGACACCCATCAACACATACATAAACACACACACATATATATAAAAAATATATATAAATATTTATATATACATATATATAATCATATATGAATTTATATTTATATATATATATAAATAAATATATACATATTGTTGTGGCTATATTCTCTTGATGGCTATGTGTTGTTGTAGAAACAAGTCAACGACGTTGTAGGGGGCCGAAATATAAACTTCTCTTTATTCAGTTTAAGGTTCTTTTGATGACTGCCGAAAGGTGTGCCTGAAGACTATTGTAGGAGGAGATACCAGAAGATGCTGCTTGGTTGAGGGCTTGGTCGGGACTGTCTAAGTTGGCGGGCAGCCCCTGTGTAGTTAGGGTTGAGGCTTAAAGCATTTAATTAGTTGACCAATGAGGGCACGCGTAGCGCGTTCCTCATGGTATGAAGTTTGTAGGGTGTTAAGGAGGTAGGGCTTTAAGGTTTTCTCTGCAGCCGCATATTTTAGATAAATGATCCACGACATCTCCCTCTCCTTTAAGGTGGATGAATATCCACACACAAAAATATATAAAAAAAATAACTTGAACCATTCAAAAGTATTACTTAGTTTATCATAGCCAAACAAAATTTAGTTTTAATTTAAAATTAAATATTGAACAGAATATATACTTTTATGTGTTTAATTTTTGAAAAAATTGAATAAGTTTGGCTATGACATGTTTAAAGTTGCGTTTACTGTAAAAATTATTAAGGGTGAAATGAAAAAGACCACTTTTAGGAAATTTGGAAGGATAAATTAGCCTTTGTTTTTTCCTTTAGAAAATGGGTGGGCAATGTGTCAGATTTTTAATTTGATAATGTATATATACGAGTTAAAGAGTTGCCGCGAGCAGGCCACCCAACCCAACTCCAGTGGAGGGGGAGGTGAGTTTTACCTTATAATGCTCCAGACCGGCTGAGAAGTGTACTCTCCTCACTGACACATTATCGTATATATACATGATGAGTGGTGATTGATGATAAGATGATAAAACATGCAATATACATGCCAATCGAATACATACAATGCGACAGCTTATGGTGAGATAATAAAGTCGATTAAATAATATAGAAGAACCACGGAAATAAAAGATAAGTGAGTTGTAGAGGGAGAATTCCAAGCTATTGACTGTAATGTAGGTCTAATGCTGTCCATTGATGACTTGGTTGCTAATGAGGATATGTTATCAGTCCACGAAAATGCCGATGCGCTAGAGCGAAAAGCAATTTACAAGAAAACAAGTTGACTGGTAAGAGTGAACTCCACAAAGTAGAAAGAACTGGTGCGATGATAGTCAAATTCACATTGGTCGATCTGGAATATGCGTGATGTGAGCCCTGGTTTGTGATCTGTGGGTGCATCCTGGGCGTCTTCACAAACGTGAGCAGACGCGTAGGTAACCTCTGTCCACCTACATGACCCGGCTTGACTGCCAACTACAGCACTCATGCCTGTATCGACTAACTGCGGCAGTGGTTATGTGAAGTAACCAAAACGCTGTTACCGGCGTATCAGTCCCTGAGGGTTACAGATAGCCACGGTAGCGTAGCGAGTAGGCGTGCTGCTTCCCGCGCGTCCAAGTCTGTCTGGAACGCGCATTTACGTGGGACGGGTGTATCCAACTGAATATAGGGCTTATCAGTGTCATTGCCAACAGTCATAGGGACATGTACATCGCAACCCTATGACTGGAAACCCATATAGACAGACGGTAGTACCGGAAAAGCTTCATCCCATGGGTATGAGTCACAAACTGGGGGGACATCCCGTAGTCCGGAAGTGTTAGCCTGGAGATGACCTATCGACACACTCACACATAAATGGCTTAAATAACCGGCAGGTTACAAGTAACATTTAGAGAAATACAGAGAAAATACTGTTTATTTTTACATAAAGCAATGACAGTGACGCTTTCCGCGAATGTGACCAAATATAAGTATCTGAGCGTCATATTGACAGATGCATTAACTTAGTCTTAGGTTATATGTTAGCACTGAAGCGTGGGCCAGCATTCCAAGTGCTACATGAGTCCCATATACTATTCTTAGCATGTACCTGACTTTCGAACCTTTCGACCATAAAGCATATACCCAGATGAATTCGATTCACAAACCATTGGGAATTATGAGCGCAAGTTAATCAATGATTAATTTTAATAAAACATTATTCTCAAATATTTAATTGTCATGCTGATGAGATGTTAGTTATGCATGAAAACTTGAGTTCAGGGAAGGCCAACGTATTTCAGGTGCTGATCTGTAATTACACTGGAGTCGACCAATACTGTAGTTGCGTTATCTTACCGATCCGTCTCTACACTACAAGCTAATGGTCCCTTGCTGCTGAAACTCATAGCAAGCACACACAAAGAAACGAGAGAAGACAGACAAGGCGATTAAGTGAAGAAGGTCAGTTAAAGCTGTGGCGTAAACCAGTTTGAAAGGAAAATGCAAGCTGTTACGCAATTAGCCAATTAGCGCGGTAATCCCTAGACAAATTTTAAGTACAAACAAAACAGCGGGCCTGTCCCCAAAGGAGTCGTATGCCGATGCGGGTGGTCACAAAGGACATGTGTTTATACAGAGTCACTGTGTCTGAACATACATTTAAACCATTCCCATTACAGTCAATTAAGCTATTAACAATCAGTCGGGACACCCAACAGACTAAAACAACAGCAAGCTTATTTTTAAAGCTGAACAATAAACAGATATTGAATCTGTGCGCATCGGCGCTTTACTGAACAAGAGGGGTTATTTCAAAAGTGTATAGCGTTCGGGAACCAGTGCGGAAATCGCATCTGACAAGAACACGGAAATACCAAAAGCATACGCAATACACATACTCATATTAGCATGTACATAAATACCACAATACACATTATAACACATCTTCCAAGAGAAAGCACAACGTTTAGCAACAGAAAGTTATCACGTGTACAGTCATAGAGGTCAGACGAGATAAAATGACTGTATTGTGAGTATAACGAGTGATAGGAGCGTTCATGGGATGCGCCCGTTTAGCAACATCACAGCTACAACTCCAAGTTAACTTTGGGTTCCAAACAAGCATCAGCAATCTACCAGCTCTCACGGGAAATAGAAAAATATTAAGCAAAACTCTAATTTTCGAATTTAAGCGAAATGTTCATATAAATTTAACCTGATTGACAGAAACAGCTGATTAGGGGAATTAAGTGAAATACAAATGTACTTACAGAAAGGTAACCAGGAAAGAATGGATTCTCCACCAGATGTTGTGGCTATATTCTCTTGATGGCTATGTGTTGTTGTAGAAACAAGTCAACGACGTTGTAGGGGGCCGAAATATAAACTTCTCTTTATTCAGTTTAAGGTTCTTTTGATGACTGCCGAAAGGTGTGCCTGAAGACTATTGTAGGAGGAGATACCAGAAGATGCTGCTTGGTTGAGGGCTTGGTCGGGACTGTCTAAGTTGGCGGGCAGCCCCTGTGTAGTTAGGGTTGAGGCTTAAAGCATTTAATTAGTTGACCAATGAGGGCACGCGTAGCGCGTTCCTCATGGTATGAAGTTTGTAGGGTGTTAAGGAGGTAGGGCTTTAAGGTTTTCTCTGCAGCCGCATATTTTAGATAAATGATCCACGACACATATGGACAGATATATATATATATATACATATATATATATATATATATATATATATATATTTACATATGTTTATAATTACACATACACACACTCATACACACACATATATTTAAGTATATATATATATATATATATATTTATATATTTCAATATATATATATACATATATATATATATATATATATATAGTAATAACATCTGTATATAAATATATATATATATATATATATATATATATATATATATATATATATCATATATATATATATATATATATATATATACATATATATGTTCGTTCACTGTTCCCTCTGCGAGCTATTTTATATTAGATTCTTTGTTCATTGCCAAACTGACGTGAAACACAAACAATTTGCTACTCTCTAGTTAGCCACCAGAGGATTTCGTGTTTACAGAGAGCCTTGTAGCATCGAGTTGAGTGACATTCCTACCGTCATGCACTGTAGGCCTACTCTATGAAGATGACACACTGCTGTACATGACCGACAATGCCACTCCTGACAATAATTCTATACATGCAAGCTGAAGAGGTCTATTGTGTTATCCCTAATCACCTCAGTCCTGTATACCTTGTCTAGATCTATACAAATACGCACTATTATGACATCCTGTCTTCAAACATGATATGCGCGTTATGTGGATTATGAACCGAAGCTTCCTGGAAATAATTCATAAGGCAATTATTTGGTTTTAAAAGCTGCGCTTCAGGCAATTTGCGATGCATTTATATGTAACAATGATTACATTTATTATGTAGACTAGCAACTATGCAGCAAGCTCTATTTGCCTGGCGCACCAATAAAGCAAATTCACAGCAATGCAACATTCAATCAAAACAAAATTGAGTAAAATAAAGACACGAGTGAATATCTGCATAGCGCATTCCGCGCCAGGCATTTGAGTTTCGTATGTAACATATAATACAACCTTCACATGCAAACAATAATATTTCCTCTGAAATGATAATGCTCCAAGACACGAAAGTATATAATAATGGGACGGAATACTAGGCATCTAGCACCTCATTGTAGATATACTCGCTTTATGCCATGCAGTGCAGAAACCAGCGCGCTGTAAATCGCGTCAGCTACTGCGCACACTACGTGTTATTGAATCAAAGATGCACTTCTTCCTTCAAAACATGACACATAAGACGTGGAATAAAAATGCTAGATGTATTGCATTCCTTCGTATCAGTGCATTCGCATGAGTTATATGCACAGGGGATGTTTAGAGCGCACGATATCACTTGTTCCCTTATATAAATGGAAAATATTTTTTGGGACATTAATCTGTAAGGCTTAGTTTGTAAAGATTTTAATCCATGCAAAGCTAATGGAAGCCAAATCCCGATAACTCCTTGTTAATTGATTTCACCCTGACTAAGGTTCTTACGCTACATGTAGTAGGGCTTTATCACGATAAGCATTGATTATTTTGACGACTCTCACCGTTAATATACACATAAGGCAGTACGACTGTATTTGCTACTTGTACCATTAAAAACGCCTGCAACTGTAAATGGTCGCGGTGTTATTTCTAGCAAACACAATGTCCGTATCAATATTGCTCATGAACAATTATCACTATACAGGCAGTCGTTTTTAAAGGATATCTGTAAATGTCCGACTAAATGCTATTAGGTGAAGCTGCTCTACCCAATGCAATTAGGACAATTGATATAATACGCAATATCAAAGTAGCAGTTATAAGCACATTCATTTGGTTTTCAAAGGGAAGGTCTAACCCTTAAAATGAATTGCCCATATTGTGTGTGAATGAGAAAACATTCAAGCAGAAGGTGGATCCAAATAAATGGTTTATGCATGAGTCCCATGATTGTTTCGCTAAAGCCTTTTTAGCTAATATCACAATGCCATCAAGCTATTCATCTTTGGAGGCTTTCCCTAGCTTCAGGTCCTTTGTATATTCAACTCCAGTCTAACAGGCCGGCTACTGGACGAGACCAGATAAGATCTAAGCTGACGGTTGTAAGTTATGTCTAACAGTTTTTAGGATACTATTGCTTAGTATTGTTCAAAAATTGAAAGCGTATTGAGTGTCACTGGAGGTAATGGTAGATCGGATCTGATGCATTTGTGTGTCAAAACGATAACTTGAGAATAGAACCGCTGTAGAAGATCCACCGAATTACAAGCTCTTCATAAATTGCATTTTGTACAAGAAGAAGAAGAATACCAAACGGTACAGTCGAATTGACCAACTTTCTGTGATGCAGTATGAGCACGCTAGCATTTTCTTTTTTACGGTATCGTTACGATATACAGCATTGTCTTGCTTCGGATAATATGCCTTTAGCCAGTATTTATCGGAACAAAGTGTTTCTTACTGATATAGAATCATCTTTTTATGTAAATTTACGAGTACCTGGCAACACAATTGAATGAAAATATGAAGGTCTTGGGCTGGGGTTTATGGTGGCAAGATATAAATAAATATAAACACAAACTGCATCTTTTCCTGATACAAAGTACCTACCAACCTGAAGTAACGCATTAAATTGTTTAATAAAATTGACTTTAACTCGATTGTATTCTATGTTCCCCTGCAGTTTCCAATTAGCAGAGCTGTTATTTCATAATGGTTCAGTTGTGTACTAAACTGTTCTCAAGATGATGACTTAATTGTATAGCATCGAAGTTGGTGCATTAGACGTTAACAATGCAATTGTTATCCTGGAAAGTTCTGCCTTGGTGTAGGGTCTGCTGGCTATTAACAAATGGTATTTAAATTGAATTTTTGGATCGAGTATAGACTGATGCATTTACACTGCCACTGACCTTAAATGCACATTCTCGCTTATTTGACAGATGTATGTATGCAAGGCAAATGTGCATATGATATGCTGCTGCCGTTCACGCAATCATTACCCGCTCGGCATTGCATAAACACGGCATTCAAACCAAGCGCTTCCACGGAAAAAAACCGTTAGCATCAGTATCAAATATTTTCCGAT
>CM067343.1:1636490-1671490 GCA_034190875.2 Urechis unicinctus
TTACCTAGCCACATACGCAAGAAACGGGCAATTTCCGCTACCACACACAATCATAATGTCGTGGGTAGCAATTGTAATAAATTGTTGTAAACGTTGATAATGCCAGTACCCGCAGTGCAGTGAATATCAGCACGTACACTAGATTACTAAAGATACTAAGGTTACTAGCGTTATATTAATTCCAACAAACGGGAAAATATACATAAAAGCATATTTCATCCAATATCCGTTCAGTGATATTGCTCAATACCTTGACACCTTGTTTACTTTGGCCCGTATATTTTGAACATGAATTTCACCAGCTCGCAGCCTGCACTTCAGACCCGCTGACAAGTTCCTTCAGGTGGTTAACTCGATCTACAAGGTCATTGTTTTAAGCGTCAAAATCACTGACAACATCCAGAAGCTCGATCTCTCATCTCTTTTCTCAGATAATCTACTTCTTCCTTCAACTCTTTTCCACAACTTTCAACCTCAGCAAACCGCTCTTTGGTAATCATGTCTAAACCTAACATCTTTGTTTATATGCAGCATGTAAAAGTCCGCGCGTTGTATTGAGGTGGGTTTATATCATTCACAGTCCACAGGACGGTGTAAAAGCAGGAGCACACCATTGTTTTCGGATGACTTCTAATGCTTCGTCTTTCCAACATAGGATCAGTCCGGTTTTTTTTTATTCGATTGAAACCGTCTCGAATGCTTTTACAGATCGAACCCTACTTTCCCCCTTCAGTTGGGTATATTTTGTGACCTCAGCTAAGACGAGATCAAACGCATGGCATGAGATATCTTTAAGTGCTGTCGATACAATGGAAAGGCCGATAAACTGCATTCAAAACAACATGGAGAAGTACATATGCCTATCGAGACGACTATTGTACTTCATTGACAGTGCACAATTCCCCCTAGCTTCGCTTGACAAGCTAATCCCTGCAACAAAACAGAAGCCGCTGCAGTGACTGCCAAGAATGAACCTGACTGGACAACGCGCTGCCTGTTAATGAGCAAGGGAGTGTACCTATGAGTTCATGGATGACTTGGATAAGTTCAATGCCCCGCTGCCGCCGACCCAGTAGTTCTTCAACAGGCTGTGAGAGCAAGGCATATCTGCAGACTATAACAATGCTCCCAATGTCTGGGACATGATCGGGTGTAGAAACATGGGTGAATACCAGGATCTACACCTGCAAACAGACGTGCTGCATCTGGAGGTTTGTGATTGAAATATTCCGTAAGACCTGCTTATAGCTATAAGAGATGGAGCCACCCAACTACTGCACCAGCCCCTGTCTGTCATGGAACACGCTGCTTAAGTGCATATGTATGGAGCTAGAGCTTCTCACCGACTATGACAAGCACCTGTTCAATGAGAAGTGCCTATGCGGTGGGATAATCATAGTCTCGCGTCACCTCGCAAAAGCCAATAATACATATGT
Organism: Urechis unicinctus; assembly: GCA_034190875.2. Lineage (NCBI taxonomy): Eukaryota > Metazoa > Annelida > Polychaeta > Xenopneusta > Urechidae > Urechis > Urechis unicinctus. The sequence goes on from CM067343.1 coordinate 1,637,927, forward strand.
GGAAGGCTTTGAGGCGTATTAGTCAGCGAGCTACATCCAGTACCATTACGCTACCAACTTTTATGGCTGGGCGATAGACCAGCCCCTATCCACTGAGGCAATTGAGTGGGTCTATAAGCCGGACCATCTGGAAGATGCCACAATCGGATATATACTCGAAATTGATCTGGAATACCTTGCATAGTTACAAGCTCATCCCTAGGATTATCCACTAGCGCCAGATTGGTTTTCGAACTAAAAGAAGAATCTCCTAGGTGCATTGGGGAGCACCACCGGAGGTTGGAAAGCTGGTGCCCAATCTGCGCAGCAAAAAGGGGTATTTGATTTACTAAAAGAATCTCAGGCTCTACCGATAGCTGGGAATGCCGCTTACAAAGATACACCATGCGCTCATATTCAATCAGAGCCTCTGGATGGAGCAATCAGAGCCGTAAGTTTGCCAACAAAAGAACCGTGGATGGTGCGCTCGGCAGGAGGGGACAAAAATAAGCTTATGACGCACACGACGGGTTATTGAATCAAAGATACACATCTTCCTTCAAAACATGACACATGAGACGTGGAATAAACACGCTGGAGTTTGCATTCCTTGGTATCATTGCAATCATTCACCTTATATTATACAATGTTTGGAGCGCAAGATATCGTTTGTTCCCTGACATAAATGGAAAATATTTGTTATGACCTTAATCTACTCTCTATTGATGACGTATAAAGCAGCATGGTGCTTATGGAAAGAATTGACAAAATCTCATGCCCATGAGTAAGTACATCAGTATTTTCCGTCACTTTGATAATATAGTGACCTTTTGAAAATTGCGTTTCAAGTTAAACATTGCAGTATTGGGTGGTGTATATGGCGTTTCCAAATTAAGTTATTATACATGCAATGACACCGCATATATATAAACGCGCAAATACATCAAATAATAAACCTGGTTTTCGTTGACGAGTTATTGATAAGGTAAAGAGGTTGTACCCTCTTTAATCTGTTATGGATAAGTTGTGTGATGAATCATGGAGTTATATCAACAGATGTGTAAAATTCGAGTAGTGCTTCAAAAAGAAGTTAAATTCTAGGGTTTAATATTAATAATTATCATCTAACTGTGATAGATGTACTTAGCATACATCAACAATACTAAGGCTAGCTATCTTACTCTAAATTGAATGGCAGCCATATTTACCTACGCGACAATATGGCTTAGTTAGTAAAGATTTCCATCACGATAACTCCCAGTGAATCGATTTCACCAGGACTAAGGTTACATGTTGTTGGATTTATCACGATAAGCATTGATTATTTGGACGACGCTCACAGTTAATATACATATAAGGTAGTAAGTCTGTATTTCATCTGCTACTTGTACCATTATACATGCCTGCAACTGTAAATGGTCGCGGTGTTATAACCAGCAAACACAATGTCCGTGACAATATTGCTCATGAACAAGAATCACTAATCAGGTAGTCGTTTGTAAAGGATATCAGTAAATGTCCGACTAAATACCATTAAATAAAGCTGCTCTACCCAATGCAATGAGGACAATTGATAAAATACACATTATTTGTTCAAAGTAGCAATTATCAGCACATTCATTTGGTTTTCAAAGGGAAGGTCTAACCCTAAAAAGAAATTGGCCATATTGTGTGTGATTGAATACATCTTTAAGCAGAAGGTGGATCCAAATAAATGGTGGTTTATGCATGAGTCCCTTGACTATTTTGGCCTTGACATTTTCGCTAACGTCCGTTTAGCTAATATCACAGTGCCCAAAAGCTATTCATCTTTGGATGCTTTCCCTAGCTTCAGAACCTTTATAAATTCTTACTCCAGCCTAAAAGGCAGGCTACTGGATGAGACGAGACAAGATCTAAGCTGATGGTGGTAAGCTATGTCAAATAGCTTTTGCGATAATATTGCTTAGTATTGTTCAACAACTGAAAGCGCAAAGGCGACTCAATACAGATACATTGAACATGGGTCATTCGCGTTGAGACAGTCAGATTGTATTGAGTGTCACTGTAGGTGATGGTAGATCGGATCTGATGTATTTGTGTGTCAAAATGATGACTAGAGAATAGAACCGCTGTAGATGAATTACAAGCTCTTCAAAAGCACTGTAATTAAACCACATAAAATTTAAAATTGAAAAGTATCTTACAAATAATAAATATTTATGCCTTAGATAAAAAATAAAATGCTACTCTTGTAATGTGAATGTACTATGCGAGTTGTAATCGTATCTTTATACAACGTTCACTGGCATATTGCCGGACGAAAATGCATTTACCATATATGCGACTCAACTATACTCAACTCTATTGCTAGATACTGTAAAGAAATTATGATGCATAAAACTTTCTCGCGATAAGCCTGCCGCCGACACTGTAATGCAAACACATTATGCCGATGGTGTTATTTGTCTTGACAAGCGAAGGATTGCTGCCGTTATGCATAATATGATGATATTGGAAATTGATACATTTCCTTATTTTGTAGAGCTGATTTTTATGGTCGGGTAGGTTAGCTGAGGTTTCATTTGGTACAGAAGGAATACCAAACGGCGAAGTCGATTGGACCTTCCTTCTGTGATGCAGTATGAGAGGTGTCAGCTCACTAGTATTTTCTCTTTTCCGGTATCGTTACGATACACGGCATTGTCTTGCTTCGCATAATATGCCTTTGGCCAGTAATTATCGGAACAAAGTCTTTCATACTGATACAGAATGACACTTAAAATATGATTTTTGATTATGAACTGAGCAAATCGATGCGGATCGAATGGTGTTGGAGTTTTTGGCCTCCGATAAATAATAAAAGAGATAATAAACGTTCTTCAGAGTAAAGCGGCATTTCGTGTGTGAGCCGAGGTCAACCGGGAATGATGCATATAGGAGAACCCAGTTTCTGCCCCCCAAGTCAGCTTCCATAGAAACCATGTGTCAACCGTGAATATGTATCTTATTTAGTCCTGATCAGTCATGCCAAAACGCTGCGTGACCGCGAAATGTTCCAACATTTCTTCGGGAAGCATTCGATTATTCAGTTTTCCTGGGGAGGAGAAGTTGCGTAAGCAATGGATATCACAAGTGCGGCGTACAAGGGCAGAATGGCCGGGTCCGACAACCCACTCGTTGTTGTGTAGCGGGCATTTTGGACCTGAATATTTTGACCAGGCACTTGCTGTTAGAGAAGCTCTCGGATTTGGGTACTTATATTCCCGGAATATTTTTTCAGCTGCTATGCCTACTATATTCATGAGAGGTTGCACGGATTCTCCAGTCAGAAAGTATAAGGCAATGGAGAAAAGGGAGCCCCAAAGGGTGAGCTTACATGTTGCAATCTATAAAAAATGTATGGTTTACCCAGCTAGATAATGACGCCGCCCCCCACCTCCATCCAACGCAAGCAGTAAAAATAATAAGTGGGGTATATATATATATATTAAGAAAGCATCAGCGGAATTAGTTTAACTAAGCTAATCTTCTAATAAAATAATACAACATAGTATCCAAAATCTCTTAGACTATCAAGCAATGGCCAGATCTCCTACATAGAAGCTTTCCACAGCCTTCTGAATCATATCCCTTTAATAAACCTATGCTTTCAGTTACCCTGGTCTGCTTTAACTGTAAATCTTTCAACTATTCCAGTCTGCTTAGCTTAAAATTCGGTAACTAGTAAGATTTTACACTTCTTTTAAATGTAGGATTGTTTTTTAGTTTTATGGGACAAGTTTTACCTGATAGAGGATCCATAAACAAAAACAAAGTGGACTAAACCAGCTGTTTAATTTCATGAAATATATTTCCTCACGTCATTCATTCTAGTCATGAATGTAGTTAATTTACTGCTGAATCCAAATTATCATAAAACATCCGATGAATCAAACGTAAAAAGCACAAACTTATCCTATTTCAAACTGATAGAAAGGTTCATAAATGATTTTAGAACAATCGTTCCAACTATGCATTTCATTGAAAATTCCGGACGTCGACAACAGCCCAGGGTGAGGGCCTGTACAGACTCCACTACTCTAAACACAAGGGAGGAGGTCATACAGTGAGGAAAGTGCTGAATGATCCAACTTATGGTAGGGATTGTTTCTAAATTTCACTTTTATGTGAAAATTATAATATGTACTCTCAAATGAGCAACTAACACATATATACAATACAGGCTATGTAGAAGATCTTTTGGCAACGACAGTCAGCATATGCAAGGCCTGTGATATAAATCATGAGGAGATGGAAGCACTGGACATCCCGCTCAATCCGAACTCCACCTTCGAGATCCATGAAAAGCACCCATCAGTCAATCAGTTCCACTCACGCTTCTCTGAGTGCTAGTTTCATCTGAATATCCCGCATAATTGTTTGTCCCCTCTTGAAGTGTGCTTCGGATAATAGATATCACACAGGATAGTATAGGAATACGATTGTTCTTTCCAAGATAATTGTAGCACCATCGGATTAACTGCCTATATATATCCAGTGTAACGCTTTCAGCTGAGACACACAACCATACACAAACCCTTAAACATCTTTACAGTGCTGAATAAATATTATATTTTAACATATACATAGATTTGATGATTGAGTCACAATAATAATGTTATCCTGGTATAAACTGTATCGATAATTCAGTCTGAATTAAAAACGTCATTCATTTGAGTAAAAATGACCCAGTAGTTTTGGGAAGTTTTTTTAACATAAATTTATAATTTGGTGTTTGTTGTCTGTCAATACTTACTTGTTTCCCTTGTATGGACTAGGATGCTGCTTGTAGGCGTAGTACGCTGTCTCCAACACATCTTCATTGAGACATACAGCATTATAATTTGGATCCTGTGTCACACATTTAATTTCTGGTCAATTTTCGATTTCAACCATCAATTGCTCCTGCTCCACACATCAGATATTTTCCCTGGCAGTTGGCATGGTTGAGCAGCCTCCACATTGGCGCCTAAAACCAGGGTTTCAAAAACCTATTAAATACCTACCAGACTCTGTCTAAGACTAAGATTAGGGTGGTCAATGAAAAAGGGTTGTATTACATGTGTAAATGTTCCACCAAGCAGGTTGGATAGTTTTATCGAGATGACATAAATTTTTAAAAAAGTATTTGAAGCATGACAACAGAAAAAATATTTTTCGCCATGTTCGTTGGCGATTAAAAATATATTGAATACCACCAAGAAAAACGAAAACGGTATCAAACGAAAACGGTATTCTTCATTTATAGTATAAAATCAAATGAAAAGATAGTTTCGTGCAGTGATAACAATTCCAATGGGACTCACCAGTCATGTTTTGAAGACGATCCATGTCCGGATTATCGCTCCTCAGAACATGAGAATCAGTCCAACAGTCACTGTCAGATTCGCTGGCGCTGTTTTCGGACATATATGGTTCGAATCTGTACGGCACAATACTAGCTACATCATCTGGATTTGAATTCTCAAACATTTGAGGCTCTTCAATCCAAAATTCCTTCGCAACATCGTCCAACACAAATACATCGCTCTCCGAAACTTCAACATTCGCCGTTGTTTACGGTGAAAACTGCGGACCTGTCAGTGACGAGTCCTCCAAGTGACGTCACGGGGTGCTGGCAGCTGGTGCCGAAAAATCGTTTTTATATCTCAATTTACGCTCGGTTCTGGTGACTTGTTCGGAAATTGAACCACTAAAACAGAGTGATTACAATTTTGTCGTTCATAAAAGTTATCATGGAAAACTTTAAGCGTATCTATTCCTGAAACCAAGTACCTGAAAGATGAATTATTGGGATCATCCATCAACCTGAAGTAACGCATGTCATTTTGTAATACAATTGACTTCAACTCGATTGTGTTCAAGCTTCACCTGCAGTTTCCGATCAGCAGAGCAGGTATTTCATAATGGTTCAGTTGTGTACGAAACTGTTCTCAAGATGATGACTTAATCGTGAGCCATTGACGTTAGTGCATTAGACGTTAACAATGCAATTGTTATCCTGGTAAGTTCTGCCTTGGTGTATGGGCTGCTGGCCTTTAACAAATGGTACTGCAATGAAAAAACAAATCATAGCGTTTTTTGATCGAGTATAGGGTGATGCATTTACATTTACATTGACCTTAAATGCACATTTTGGCTCATGTGAGATATGTTTTTATGCAACGAAAATTTGCATGTCATATGCTGCCGTCTTCCACGCAATCAATACCCACCCGGCATTGCATAAACATGGCATTCAAACCAAGCACTTCCCCGGCAAAACACAGTTAGCATATCTCAATATAAACCGAATATTTTCCGATAATAACTGTGTGTATTAATATCTGCTAGACATCCCGTTAGATCTGCCCTATATAACTTAGCGTTTTATACTGGATCGAGTAGTCGGCTGTCATATATCTGCAGCATGCGCATATGATAAATTCTATGCTGCCAATTTGCCTATTCTGAGGTGTTTTCAAATGCAGAGCAATATTGGTTATATAATTTATATTCAACACACGTAGCTGCTGTTCAACCAAGCCTGGTATTCCTAGTTTTAACTCCAAAGTGCCCTTCAGAGTCCAATAGCATTGCCTAGCTGGATTAACCGATCCAAACGTCCTCGAGCCTGTCGATCTAGTGGAAGGCTTAAAGTGACATTTTTTAAGCAGTCGCATTTTCTGTGTGGTGCACCGTGGAGTGTTCTTTATCATCAGACAGCTTATTGCCAAACAGTTGAGCTATCAGGATCGGCTGTGTGACACTGTATATGGTCTAAACATACTTAACATGCCTCTTATGGCGGAAATAAGTGTGTTCCGTTAGTACTTCGTGGACAAAAAGCGCATGAAGCGATTGATGGATCAAGGAATATTAACGGTCAAATAAGTTAAAATCATCCTAACCTAATATGAATGCAGAACAAGCAGCACGTCCTTGTTAATTGCTGACCTTGCGTTTTACATATTGGGGCATCAGTGATTCCGATCAACATTGGATAATTTGCCAAAGATTTCTGGTCATATTTGTTGGAACATGATGCAAGTCAAACATCTATACAGTATTAACTAACCAGATCGAAAACAACACCAAATACACATGATAGCAACAGACTTTAACTCATGATCTATGACGCAATCACAACGTTCGGAATGGCTCATTCAGGCAAAACCAGTAGCAGTATGCATCGGCGAGTGCCAAACATGTTAACACGTTTGATATCTTGCCTCTTTAAAGCTGATTTATTTCCCTGCCACACCCATTCGGCCCGAACAGTGCTGAAAGTGTCGTATTTGTTTTGACTGTCATACATCAAGCAGCATCATACTTCATTACAAATGCAAAACCTCTCACAATCTTAGGCCATCAATCAGCAATTCGCAAAATACAATACCAAAGCTAATCTGCTAGCATCCCCTTCCCCTCCCACCACATGCAGATACCTTGCCAGTTTAGGGACTTTATTTTCCGGCTGTTGATTGATTTGACATTACAAATACAAAAGAACAGACAAAAACCTGTTAGCCTTGGATCGTACAAACTCTGAAAATCAAACAAATTGAACGGCATCCCTTGTGTTGGACCTTTGTACAAGCAGCGTTGGTTTCGTCGCCGATTTCTTCCAGCAGATTTTGTCATACGTGTGACAGCGCTTCGAAGCAACTGAATATGCCCAAAACTGACTAATTAGCAATGATCATTTATAATATAAATCATGTCGATTGGAGAGGTTACGGATACATAGAGATAAACCAGCATTGGGGATATGTGTGGGGGCACATTTAACATTATCATTTCAGCGCATGTATTAGGCCATGTACGTGTGTATTCTTTTCAATGATTCACTCTTTAGTGAGTACGAAGTTGCTAAAATAGTCCTATTTGTTTTGACTGTCATACATCAGTAAACATGATACTTCGGTTCAAATGCTTCATCTCTCATAATCTTAGGTCACCAATCAATACAGCGGCACAATTTCACAAAATACAGTATCATCTGCTGGCCTGTTCCGTTTAAAACTGCACGCTATAGAACTATGGTTTATCTATGTGCATCTGATGTTGGACAGGTTTTTGTAACAAGACAGGCTATCTCTCAGATTTATTAGGGTTAACCAACCCTCTCACTCTTCACATGGAATATTTTTTTAAGCAATTTGCTAATAGTTCTGTAATTGTAAAATACCACAGAAGGGAGAAGGCGCTCTATAAATTAGAAAAATGCGTATTCATTCAGTATAGTCGTGCTAATTATTCCATCAAACGACATGCATAAAAAACGTTCCTTGGCACATGATGCAAAAAACGAACGGCTACATAAGCATATTGTACGCACACACACACACACGCACATGCACACACACACACAAAGATATATATTTATGTATAAATATTTATATATTTATGCATATATTTATATATCGATGCATTTATATATACATATATATGCATATAAATATATTTCCAGCTAGCCGAAAAAGAGCCAACTTGCCACTCGGAGATACGTAAACGCGCCTTGGACAACACGTACATATCAGCCGCCAGAATGTCCGAATTCTACAACCTAAGGAAGCGCATCAAGAATTTTCAGTCGGAGATCGCGTCAGCATCGCAGTTCCAAAGTTAGACGGCAACGGATATGTCGCGCATTCCAGCCATTGTCAGCGCAATTCACGGGTCCAAGGTCAAGACCTACTCACTAACTACATCGTTCGGAGTTAACAACACGAAGTTCACGGGAGGAGACCTCCAAACGTACACTGGCGACATAGTGATGAACAACGACCAACAGATTAGCCTACGCGAAGCAGCCATAAAGTTCCACCCCGAAAACCGCTTCCTTAAGAAACATTGTTCGCGCAGGGGCAGCTGCAAAGCCGATAAATGTACGTGCCGCGTCCAGAAGATTAAATGTTCAACATACTGCCACCCGAAGTCGACCTGTGCCAACAGAGTAGAAACATCATCTGGAAAATATAAGTCGCCTATTACGCTTTCGCCAAAAGACCGCCGAGTCATCAAGCAGAAAGCATGGCTTAACGACCGACATATGAGCGCCACAAACGATCTCCTGAAGAAAGAGTTTCCAAGCATCTCTGGGTTGGAAGACACCGTGCTCCAGCAAAACAACTCGTTCGCTGTCCCGATTGGTGATTTCGCGCAATTCCGCTACGTCAACGACAATCATTGGATTACGATATCGAACATAGGAACAGAAAACAGCAATACAGTATGTGTATACGACTCACTGCGGCAACAGCTAACGCACGATACCTTCAAGACCATCGCGAAGTACGTTCATTGCAGAGAGAATCAACTTGTCATCAACGTTATGAACGTCGACCAGCAGCCAATCGCATACGATTGTGGAGCATACGCGATCGCTTTCGCAACCACGCCATTATTCGACGACGATCCGACCGAACTTGCCTACGATACAGAATTGTTACGACTCCATTTCGCCAAGCGCATCAATGACGGGCAAATTTCCCGGTTTCCCGTCAGCCGAAAGTGTTCAACAGATCCTCGACAAACATTTACTGTGATTGTCGTTGCCCGGAAGCTGGGGATCTGATGGTTGAATGCGAAGGATGAGCACAACGGTTTCACGGGACATGTTTGAATTTAACTAAGAAATCTGCCCGACAGTGGAAACGTTGCGATTCATGTTTGTGTGATGAAATTTTTGGACTATTCGCTGGATTTTAGCTCTTGTACATAAAATTGGACTATAGCATGACTTTAATGACATTATTTCACATGTTTAATGATTTTAATAATTGATAAACTGTTGAGAATAATGTGTAAAATAATCAATTAGCATCGATGATTTTTAATGTTTCCCAATTTGGAGGCCTGTGACATTATAAACCGTTTTATTCACCTGTTCTGAAGTCTGCAAATAGCATTCACTTCATTCATTTTATAATTGTGTTCTTTATAAGGATAATGATTTAATCCCACGTTGTAACGCATGGCATTCAATTTATCATGTATGAACATGTAACCGATTTTTATGATAAATTATTGATAATTCTTGAGTTAACTTCATTATTTTTTAGGATCTTACTGTGATGCAGAAACACACATTAGACATTAAAATAGTATAATTGTTGCATATATGGTTTGAAGAGGCCTTTACCGGGAGCACCCGTGATCACGTCTCTGGTTGTTTCGCATAAACTTTCGGCATTTTTACCTTCATTTCTGATGCTCATTTTTATAATCCTTCATTCTACCGGTTGGTAACTCGGCTAGTCTAACTATTCGACCGTTTTTTTTACAATTTGCGCTTTACTTATCTCGCCAAAAAATGCCCCACATTCGAGCTCCCTGAGGGCATGGAAACTTTGCTTTTAATTCCCCCCCTATGGCCTAATGACATCTATGTCAAATACCTCAAGATTGACACCTTCCTTCTGAGACGTGAGTTCCTCTCAGTCCGATCCGGGAGTCTGATAAACAATGAATTATTTGTCAAACAATCGTTAATCGGCAATTATCACATATAAATATATATATATATATATAGATAAATATATATATATGTATATTTATGTATATATATATGTATATATATATATATCTATATATATATATATATATATATTAATATATGAATACATAGATATATATATATATACATATATATATATATATATATATATACACATATATATATATATATATTTATATATTTATAATATATATTATAACTACAGTGGTTACGCAGCTAATCACAACACGATGATAATCGGCTTATGTGCTAGGAAATACTTAAATAACCAAAAGGCGCTGTTTTTTCTGCAAGCAATAAAAGGTCACATCCTGATTGAATGCTGTATACACCCAATTAGCTGTAGAATAAGTGCGAGTCGTTTAAAGCCGTCGTGAGTTTGTTACTCTCGGTGAAGGTATCAGCGGTAATGCAACATTTCGCTCAACACATCATGGCCGGATCACGTGTTGTTATTATTTATCAGGGTCAAGGTGTGTAATGTACCAGGTGAATCTCGTATTACCCCTACGGCTACTCCTGTTATAATAATTGACTTATCGTATCTCGTTCGTCCTATATATTGCGGGTTACAAGTACACAGTATACTTATAATGCAGCACGTAATGTAGATGCACAAGACTAAAATGTGGAACGTATCGGCTCTCTTTGCGCACAAAAAAACAGTTTATAGTATTGAAACTCAATACTAATTAAACTCATGTTAATGGCTTAGAACCTCTGGTAGTCAATCGCAGTTACGCAACAAAAGAGCGTGTAACACCTTTTATAACATTTTGCAGTGGAAATGTCAGATTGATTGTTGTTTGCCGAGTTCCAAAGGACAAGCTCTCTCGTTCTCTGTTTATGGGTGAGTTTGCAGCTATTATAGGAAAAACAAGGGCAAGAAAAATCTGCTTATTATTGGAGATTTCAATTATCATGTCGATGTTTCTGATTGCACCGAGGCAACCCAGTTTAAAGAGCTTTCGTCGCGTTTGATGTTTTGCCTCGATGATCTTTCCGATAAATATGACGCGCTGCTCAGATGCGTTTTGGATAAGCACGCTCTACTTGAGCACAGGGTAATCACTATCCGCCCAAACACAGATTGGTTTAATTGTGACATCGGAGAGGAGCAGCAAGTTGGCGGAGATGTAAGCTTGAATTTGACAGACAGGGTTTTGTTACACACTATCGGCAGGTTGATTCACTCTGCGATGCAGCAAAATCGCCAACGATCAACATAAACTTTTTAAGATTGTTGAAAGACTGACACATGCAAGGGAAGAGACTTGGCTACCGGCCAGCCTGTCTCTCAAAATCGTGTCGGATAAATTGGCACGGTTTTGTACGCAGATAATACATACTATTCTATATGAATTCGCGAAGATGCATTGCAGCCTACCAGGCGTGGTGCCTGAGAAATATTGTGACTCTCAGCTAAGTGAATTCCAAAAAGCAACGGAAAGTGAAACACGTGAGTATATCACTGAGGCAGCTCCAACGTACCCAATACCAACATAGATGCTAAAATGCATGGATATCCTTCTATCTGATATTACACAAATAGTCAATCCTTCTCTAGCTTCTGGAAACCACTGCCTAAAAAGAGCAATCTGGATCCTGAATTAATGAAAAGCTATAGACCAATTGCCTTGACGCTTACAACTTGTATGGCTGGGCGATGAGCCAGCCCCTACCCACTGAGGCAATTGAGTGGGTCGATAAGCCGGACCATCTGGAAGATGCCACAATCGGATATATACTCGAAGTTAATCTGGAATATCTTGCATAGTTACATGCTGATCACTAGAATTATCCACTAGCGTCAGGGCGAATGTCTGATTGGTTGTCACAGCGCAAGACGAATCCTAAATGCATTTATATAAATATACATAAGAATGCGACTATTATGGACATGTAGCAAGAAATCAACCGTTTCGGGACATCGGAGGCGACGAAACATGGTGATCACATGTTGGTTGCTGGAACATAGCAAAGAAAATCTATTTTGGCGCATAACAATATAAAAATCCATTATTCTTTCCAAGTCAAACAATATTCCCGACCATCATCGCCACTTCGTCTGAAAAAACACAAAGAACTTTACCTATTATCCGAACTGCCTAAGCATCTCGGTTGGTTCAGACTAATATATGTATGACTCCAGCACATTGGAAAACTTCGAAGCCAAATATCTAGCCTTTATTTTCCTCTATCGAATGTCACGTGGATAGGATATATTCATGAAGTAATTCTAAATAATATACCTGAAGCCGGGATATTGATACATAGGATAATATCGAGAAACAAGCTGTTAAAGGCACAGTACCAAAGAAGTCGTAGATCCAAAATAATTTTTTTTTTTCAACGATCGTAACCAATTCCCGCGCGATGCATAAGCCAAAACCTTGTAATGGTTAAAATGAATGGAGGTAATACACATTGTAGCATCACTTTTAAATAAAAAATTATACATTAACGCACTCAAAAAGGTTTTGACTTTTTTGAATCCCCCGTCCTGTGCCAAGATGTGACTGTGTTCCAAAAAGGTTGGTCGATTGTCTCTAAAAGGTTGCATTGGTATAAGATATATATATATATATATATATATATATATATATATATATATATATATATGTATATATATATATATATATATATATATATTTATATATATATCGGATACGATATATAAATATATATTCATATATAGTGATATATATATATATATATATAACATATATACATCTATCTATATTGGCGCATATATATATATATATGACTGTGTTCCAAAAAGGTTGGTCGATTGTCTCTAAAAGGTTGCATTGGTATAAGATATATATATATATATATAGATATATGTATATATATATATGCAGATATATATATATAGAGATATATATAAAGATATATATATATCTAAAGATAGAGAGATATCTATAGATATATAGAGATATAGGATAGATATATTATATATATCTCTATATATCTCTATCTATCTCTCTCTCTCTAGATATACTATCTCTCTCTAGAGATATCTCTCTCTCTCTCTCTCTCTCTCTCTCTCTCTCTCTCTCTCTCTCTCTCTCTCTCTCTCTCTCTCTCTCTCTCTCTCTATCTATATCTCTCTATCTATATATATATATATATATATATATATATATATATATATATATAAAGCTTGCAGGCTTGAAAAGGTTACAAGCTTGCGCGAGCATCCAGAGACGAATACCGGGTTGGCATTTTGATATTACCTAAACGTGATGCAGAGAAAATGTCAAGGCCATAAAAGCATTGGAAATGACCCATAAACCATTTGTTTGGATTGGCCATTCTCTTGAAGGTGTTCTTACATAGAACAGCCAATATATTTTAAGGGTACAAACTCCCCTATGTGAACAAAATGAATGAGCTTATTATTCATATTCGATAATGTGTATCTTATTGGTTGCCCTAATTTTTTGTTTGATAATACATTCCACAAATATGTGCATTATAACTCCTTGGCTTCCATATATTAAATATGTACAAAATAAGCCTATTTGTCGCATAAGACACCGAAGAAAAACTGTGATTTAACATATCTTTGTGGAAACATGGCTGGACATAGCATTGATGCTGTATGCTCAGGACATCTTTTACAGCTAGATGATCATAGTTCAGAATAACCCCAGAAGTTAGCGTCAAATTGAAATGCAATTCGATTTTTACGTATCTGTAGAAGGCTACCTCACAATTCGAGCCACAACTTATCTTTCAAGTTGTCTTGTCTTTCGGCAATGCCGGGGGTGTTTTGCCTGGTAATGCACACATCGATTGCAACGGGGTAATTGACAATATTTTTGGTTTGATTACAAACAATAACACAACCATTACCACTGTAAGTTGATTGCTACGTCCTCCATCAATAGGTTTTTTCTTGCTATCTTTTGCATCAAAAAGACAATGTAAGGCGATGCTAGAGGTTATATCGGATTTATCATATGAACTGGCAATTTAAGTCGGCTATAGTAAACGCCACATGCGTTATTTAGCGATAATATATGACAACAATATTACTTTGATAGTAACTGCAATAGCATTGCGCATTCCCTACGAATGATGGCTGCCTACAATATATGGCCTAATTTAGTTTGAATACTGCAATAAAGGAAACTCAATGTATACCACAGTAAACCTTGGGTTGAATATAGGTTGTCATCAATTCAGTAATAGGCGGGACTACGACTATTCATGTCGGTTGACTCATGAAGCACTCACTTAACGGACAACCTGCATTTCCTAAGCATTGATCAGTCACAGTCCCAAACTAGCATCAGGCTGGATCCGAGATAATATGATTTCACACGGGCCATTAACAGTTACCACATACGGTATAATGCAGCACCATATGGACCAACCATCCGCTCAACAGGAATCATCGTGTACATAATTAAATCAATTTCCGATGCCTTCGAGGAAAATGATTATGGCATCAACGAAAAAACCAATTTCATCAGTACTCAGGATAAACGAAAGAAACGTTGCCGCGAAGAACGTATTTATGGCTCGTCTAAAATCGTCTTCGTCCAAACATTGTCAGCGAAAATTTTCATAAAACGTAATCAAACACGGTACCCTGTGATTGTGGTCCGCCTGAACGAACCTCAATATGATTATTCTACTAAAGCCAGTCATAAACACGTCGGTTTCAACGTATGCCTTTCCAATTAGCCTCGCAAATGTCATGGAAGAGTCAACAAGAATATATATATATATAAAATATATAATATATATATATATATATATATATATATATATATATATATATATATGATATATATATATATATATATATCTATATATATATATATATTTAAATATATATATATATTTATAAAGATATATATATAGATATGTACATATATATATCTCTTTATATGTATAGAAAAATCTCTCTCTCTAAATATATATCTCTATCTATATCTATATATGTCTATATGTATATCTCTAAATCTATAAATATATCTACGTATATCTATATATCTCTATATATATATATATTTCTATGAATAAACATACGTATGTCTATGTATATATATATATCTATATATATATATATAGATATATAAAATAATAGATATATCTATATTATCTATATAGATAAGTCTCTCCATAAGTATCCCAGATCTCTACATAGATCTCCCTCTATATCTCTCTCTCTCTCTCTCTCTCTCTCTCTCTCTCTCCTCTCTCTCTATCTCTTATCTCTCTCTCTCTCTCTCTCTCTCTCTCTCTCTCTCTCTCTCTCTCTCTCTCTCTCTCTCTCTCTCTCTCTCTCTCTCTCTATCTCTCTATCTCTCTATCTCTCTCTCTCTATCTCTATATCTCTTCTCTCTCTCTCTTCCATTCCCCCTCCCTAGTCCGATCTCATATTTCCCGACAATCCCTCGAAAATATATCTTTATGACTCATTAGGATATTTTCCCCAAAAAATCATAATACGGTGTCGACGTTCGTACAGGGATATGTTTGAACACTTTTGCAGAATATTATTATCACATACGCTGCACTATGAAACAATGTATTCATTAATTCTAGTCAGCGGTTAGTTTCCGACGCCGAAGATATTAATGATTCAACCGTTTATGTTTGTAGAATGTAAAAACATCAACAGCTTGTACCGCTAAGGCATGAACTCTGAGCCTATTGTCTACAAATGGATGAAGCGTGCTACGCAGGCGAGCAATAGCCTGCAAAACATGATAGTTAGAACAATCGCATACCGTAAGCAATATTCAAGTTGCAAGTAAGGTTTAGATAGGTAACCCAACAGTCGGTCGGATCATATTTGGAATATGGTGTGCTGGTTATAATAATGGATTGATTGGAGAGAGTCGTAAGCTAGATACAAAATAATCTCATTTACAAGTTGTGCAATTGAATTAAATGGCAATAATGAATATCTAGCGGTTTTCAGTCGGTGGTAAACCGAGTTGGATTGGAAAGAGTCGTAAGCTAGCTAGACCATAATAACATTCACAAGTTGAGCAATTCAATGAAATGCTAATATTGAATGCTTTAGGCATTAATGGTATCTAGCGGTTTGCAATACACAGAAATCGGCTAATAACCTTGGTGTTAGAGCAATGATGTAGAAATGTACAGAATTGGTGGATTGACTTCAAAATATGATTAGGTGGATAGAGGTGTCTTGTATGGACGACTTGATGATAAAGAGAAATTCGATCATCTGCTTTAAAATTGGCAGGTTTGTATCGTTGGTGCTTACTGCGTATGGTTGACCATTTTTCGCTGGGAGTGTGTTGATAACGAATAACTCTGTATACAAATAAGACCTTTGTGTGGAAGACGGCGAATATGTTTGGTTCATGTCTTTAGCTAATGAATTCGCATATCATGTCTCGTGATTGCCTGATGACACAATGTCGCTACAGCCTACAACGTTTTATTGTGCTATCCAAATGGTAAAGACAATAGTTTCATATGTTATATTAAATTTACTGAACCTGGTATGGCAAGTGATCAATACTATAATACATTCCCAGCAAAAACATAGGTGACTTTATCATAAAAATATTGCTTTGTGCAATTTTACACCATTCAAAATGTTTGCATCTTAAATAACTAGGTTTTCTGGATGCTTTGACTCTAACAGGGTGACAT
Source organism: Urechis unicinctus (assembly GCA_034190875.2). Lineage (NCBI taxonomy): Eukaryota > Metazoa > Annelida > Polychaeta > Xenopneusta > Urechidae > Urechis > Urechis unicinctus. Next base: position 1,655,079 of record CM067343.1, read on the forward strand.
CTAGGTATTGTGCATACACTCTAGGACATTTACCTCGCCGCCGAGCTTCAAACCACGGCACACTAGGCGCATGGCACATTAACGCCGGATATCAAACATCGACCACCCATCGCGCCGCTCAAGAATCAAAAAGCTTTAGTCATATAAGTACCGTTCAGGTGTGCAAATTATCCTCTTTCACTGTGTAATTAAAGGATAGGTACGCTTTAGCCCCCATCGTGTTAGCCATCACTTATATATGCATCGCGGCATAGCAATAGTTATGCTGCTTTGAAGCGTGTTATTAAAAGCTCAGGCTACTTACGATAACTGGAATCATTCCAGACATTAACAACATAGCAAGTGCTTTTTTCCAGTGGCTGCCTGCACAGTTTAATTGCTTAACCTTATAATATTGCATATGATGCAGTTATATGTTGGATTGGATATAGGCGCTGTCTGTTCGCATTTATAGTTCATCCATTGATTTATTCCGACATTTCGTACAGCAACATTATAGAGCATTCAGCATTATTAAACAATATAGATGGTTTAAGTAGGTTGAATATTGAATTGCCTATCTAAAACAACATTATTTGGCATCGTTTGGAGTGGGAGAGAGTGAGGCGCTGTGCAGGTGAAACAAATTTATCTTGCCATTGCTTGCAGTTGTATTAACTTTCACTACACCTTACCCATTATATCTGCAGTCTTTTGGAAGCATTAAACTTCGGTTTCAACATAATCCACAAGCCGTAGCTGATTACATACAATACGCATGTGTCTACATTCATTCAAAAATAGATGACATGGAATGTTGTGGGTGGAGTTCATGCTCTTGCACACATTTGCGACTGAATTATAGATTAACGTGAGGCATTTTAGTGCAAATATTGTCCTGATTTGCTGCAATAAATGATATTAAAAATTCATATTCGTACATAGGTTGCTCAGAATATGATCGTTTCTTTTCACTCATTGCAAGTAGAAAAAAAACAATGTATAAATGTATTTGCCAGTATATTAACAAAAGTTAGACATGCCTATGCGCATTGCTAAATTTAACTTAAACACCCATGATTCTCAGCAATTTTCAGCGTCCTTATATATCAGGATTGATTACCATCGCACATGGCAACTGCGCACCATTATGTGTCAAGGCAGTGGCAACTTGATAACTGCAGGCCTACCGGCTTATTTAAAATTTATGAGAATATTGCGGCAGGGATTGACGATGATTCGAAAGCAACTGTGGCTGCTAGGCTATTATATAGTCACATTACCTTTATGCGGAAGAGACTCGGGAGCACTAAGACTGAGATACAAATCCTAAAATTAAGTCTCCCTTGGCGCTTGATGGGCGTGATCAATTATTCTTGTCTGTAAGTTAATATTGTTTCTGCCTTACCATCAATTGACATGTTAAACTGCGAAGAATCAGTGGCATTTAATAGCACTAAATCTCAAAATATTTTAGTGCTATCAGATTATTTGGCATCACTGCTATTACACTTGCAAATTGGAGCACCCATATCGAATTCTACACATGCATCGAGCAGACACGATTGGTTTTAAATTACGGAATTTGTTGCAAGCTAGAAGCATAGCTAAACAATACGGAAAGAGTGGTTAGTATCTTAAACAGCATTGAATAAGTTGGACAGGACAGCGAAGACGTCAGAAAAACTGCATGCAGATTAAACTGTAGGGCAGCCATAATATGTGCCCGTAATGTTCGTCTTTGTCTTTGAATCTTTGCCTTCGAAATGACTAGTCATGACAATGCTAATGCTAATGCTTGTAACATTTATTGATAACATTACATAGGCTGTACGAAAGTAATATTTATACTCAGATAAATGTACTGTTCGTACGTATTTCATTCAGCGGTCTTTGTTACGGTGTTTGATCGACCAGAAATACCAAAACTTATGCTTGACCATGTGGAACTGTTTTAATGTGAAAGCACTAAGTAACGCATATAATTACTGTCATTATTGACACAACGCTCAACGAATAAGCAGACAACAATAATGCTTTGATAAGAACATACCCTGCTATGTTATTTTCTTACATGTATTAATACATTGTAGCTTTTGACAATATTGAATCTATGCTGTCTCAAAAAAATATAGTTGGCCGATCTTGCTATATGCAGAAGACATTATGCAGCAAATACATTGATGTGGAAGAAAAAAAATTGCCGACAACCTATAACATATCTGTCACTCATAAAGTTCGAAAATCTCAGCCTACTTTTTGTTACAGACAAACACCTAACGTCGATGAATAATGTCACTCAATGATAACAGAACCGCGTTTATAAGAGAAAATCCTGTCTGTATGATCCGCTGGTGTTGGCCGTTAATTACCATTCATAAATTGAGCATCTGCTTCGAATAAGGTCTGTAGTTGTAGCCGCCAAGCGTTGTGAAATATTTGCCTAGTTTTTCATTGCGTAGGTAGGTGTGAGAGAAGAGGCTGAAGCTATGAAAAAAACAATCAATGACCATTGATCGAGCGCTTGCAAACGGAGTATTGGTATCGATTTCCCATGACTACTAAGCAAATAACATCGAGTATATCGAACGCTGTTGTGTGTATAGATTTTCGACGAGGAGTTTGCATGTACATACATACTCAACAGGCGAGGCTTTTTCTTTAGCAGATTGCAATTATTAATATTCCGACTTACCTGAGGCAGATCACTTGATCATTCGCCCATACGAGTTTAGGCTCAAGCGTGATTACATATTTCATGCGTGTATGAATTAATATCCTTAACTGAATGTTCAATTAACATAAGTAGCGTACTTCAAGTTATCAATATGCCCCGAAAGCAGCGCCTGATGCGATTATGTAATCATTATATTATTAACTAATAGGAAAACGTTAAGAAGGGTTTATTATAAAAACTCATAAGGGTATTAGTAAATAAATAAATAATGGATATGCATATTGCATTGGAAAAGTGACCTGATTATTGCCATACATTTCATCGGTTGTGTCGAAGCATAAATGCGATTGGTTGCTTGACGTTCTGTATTTGCTTTAGGCACATAACTCTTCCCAGGTTTTGAATTAGCTACATCTAGCCAGTGTATGCATACACATATGATACCAATAAACAACCAACCCTGCACGAGTGACCACTTTAAATTGCCATACATTTCATCGAAGCATTTTTGGTTGCTTGACGTTCTCTCTCTTCCCATTTTGATAGCTGCCAAGCATATTTAATGGATTATAATGATTATGACAAAAATATACTAACATCTCCTTACAGTGCATCGTACAGTGCATACATATACATATACATCCATATCTTTACAGGTTGGCTAGTATGACATGTTGTGAATATTTTAATTCACAACTCTATATATATATATATATTTATTCCATTAAACCTACTTAGTCTGACCTCCTATTTCCCGACAATTCCTCGAACATATCCTAACGACTCATTAGGATATATTCCCAGAAATCGATGCATACGTTGTCGACGTCAGTACAATGTAGTTTTTGGAGACTTTTGCAGAACATGATTATCATATACGTTAAACTATGACACCATGTATTCATTAATTCTAATCAGCTATTCATTTCCGACGCCAAAGATGTTAATGATTTTATCCGTTTATGTATGTATTATGAAAAAACATCCACAGCTCGTTCCGCTAAGTGCATATCAAAACTTACCTTTCCGGTAAGAACATAGCATATTGTCTTCAAGTGGATGCAGGGCGTGCCACGCAGGCACACAATAGTCTGCAAAGCGTGATTGTTAGAGTAATCGCATACCGTTATCAATATTCAAGTAACAAGTTACATTAAGATAGGTAACCTACAGTCGGTCGGACCACAGTGCTTCGAAAATATTTGGAATATGGTGCACTGGTTATTCTGATGTGGCCCCATCGGTGGTAACCCTCCTCTGATTGGTGAGAGGCGTTAGCTAGATACAAAATAAGCTCATTTACAAGTTGTGCAATTGAATTAAATGCCAATAATGAATATCTAGCGGTTTTCAGTCGGTGGTAAACCTAGTTGGATTGGAAAGAGTCATAAGATAGCTAGACCATAATCACATTTACAAGTTGAGCAATTAAATGAAATGCTAACATTGAATGCTATAGGCATTAATCTATCGGTTTTCGGTCTGCAGAAATCGGCTAATAACATCATCGAGATCTCCTTTTATGGTATTAGAGCGACCACTAAGGAAAGTACAGAATTAGTGGATTGATTTCACAATATGATTAGGTGGATAGACGTGGCTTGTAAGGACGACTTAATGATAACGAGAAATTCGATCAACTGCTTTAAAATTGGCAGGTGGCATCGGTGGCACTTTCTGCGCATGGTTGTCCATTATCCGCTGGAAGTGTGTAGATAATTAATAAATCTGTACACGAATAGAACCTTTGTGTGGACGACGGCGAATATGTTTGGTTCATGTCTTTAGCTAGTGAATTTGTATTTCATGCGATTGCATGATGACACAATGTCCCTACAGCCTTTAACGTTGGATGGTGCTATTCAATTTATAAAGACCATAGTAACATATGTTATATTAGATAACTGAACCCGGTATGGCAAGCGATCGACACTACTAGACATTCCCAACTGAAACATAGGTGACTATATCATACAAATATTGCTTTGGGCGATTTTGTATAATTCAAAATGTTTGCATCTTATATAACTAGGTTGCTTTCTGGATGCTATAGTTCTAACGGTTGTATTATGCATACATCTTTAGGACATATACTTTCCTTATCTTTCATCTTGACAAGAAACAAATGATCTGTGTGTAAAAGACTGTGTTTAATATCAGGAGATGAGATATCATTGCTGCTACATGTTGACTATGAATAGATTCACAAAGTCTGTCAAACAAAGTCTTCGTAGAGATAGTTAGTAAATAATGGGTCCCGATAATATCATACAAAAGGAATATATAGTGAAACTTCTGCATCATATCACAACCGATGCTTTAATGAAATTCTCCCTTTTGATGGATACAATATCTCCGTTGCATATAAGAGTGCAGCTAAAATATTTTGCAAGGGGCACTCAATGCTCAAATGTAGCATTGCCAATAAATACGACTCTCCGAATTCTCTAGGAAACAAATGAGAATAATGAATCGTCGGCGGTATATCGACGGTTACTGGGTTTATATCATGTATGTTTTTCTCGGACAAGACATATCACGATTAGATGTTTATTACGTTGTGTTAGTTATGATATTGAGCATAAATGAATATCATACAGTCATGAAAATTTAAGTGTTGTAATGTTTATACGATTTTGCAGTGTCGATGACTTTTGAACGGAAAATTCTCGATTATGAACGTAAGGCAATATCCCCAAGCTGACTTATTTCATGGCAAAACGCGTCATAGTGTGAATTATGTACTATTGACACAAGCCATAGGAGTCATGATAGCTTCTAGAAAAACGCAACAGATAGCAACATATATCACAATAAGTGTCCGAAGTTACTGTAAGAAACATACAAGGATTGCCACTTAGCAGAAATGCACCCGTTAAAACGAGGAATATGCAAACAATTAACATCGATCGTGATCAGATACTGCGATAAATATTCCACATCATAATGATTAAATTATTGCAGGGAGCATTTCTATAACCTAGCAAATTAACACCCCTATTGGTATTGTCAGTTGTCTGAACAAAATCGATTATCACATACACCCACGCACAATCGCTGCATCTGCTACATAGCTCATGGCGGTAATTGACTTTTACATCACTTTTCTTTCATGTTTTGGCATTTATATTAATTTTTCAAGCAGCAGCTAAAAAAGAGCATATTTACCACCATAGGACCATAGAGAGAACTGATTTTCTGAATCTTATCCTGTCCTACCTAATAGAAGAATCCTCAAGTTCAGTTGAAAATAAAACAACCGACGCCAGTAAGCACAAATCCTTCGCTTGACTGTTGGGCTTCAAGCATCCAGTCCCATAGCGGAGGTGGGGAATATTACATATGACTTTTCATGGTGAAGTCTTTGGTGAAAAAGTGATGGTTTTATAAACTCCTGTGTTTTATAGCAAATTCATTGTACTAGTCAAATGAAAATCACAGTCACCTTGACTTTTGCTCGCAAACTACATTTAACAGCCCGACTAAAGCAGATTAATCAGGATAAAATGAATGCGTTGATTAAAAAACAAAGTCGATGACTTATGGATACGGTTGAATTTGATAAACAATGACTATAATTTCATTAGATAACCCTAGCTAGTTCGGCATTGCTATTCCTTTTGTGCCGCAGATATTACATCAGTTGTTGCAGTGCAGAAAATTAGGTATCCTTACAATATTAAAGAGTTGTTATGACTTACAAACATGAATTTTATGTCACAATACATCAGCTTGTGATAATACATTGAAGGTTTAATTGATTTGTGACATTTCTGTGTTCAAACCAATGCAGACAAACGTTATCATACCATGCTATAGTTTATTATTATTTTTTTTAGCGTTATCATATGTCATCCTGCGCTTGGTAGAATTTCTATATGATGTTGGAACCTAGGAGGTTACAGTTAGGGTAATAAAGTCAAATTGCTTTCTATCTCGCCTTGTCGTGTTTTTATTGTTACGAATAATGGAAAACACTATGCTTGGTTATTACTAGTTATGAATATTAGGTACTTAACGCAGTCGATTTTTATTTTATTTTTCATGTCGTTAATCGGGCAGTTGCTACCCCAGTATGGAAGAATTTATCTATGAATCGTTTTAAACATTGCAATAAATGCATTGTTTTATTCGAATTACGTTCGACAAGTTTTGCGTTATCACAACGCAAGTGTCAATCACTAACGCTTGTGCACTAGCTTCTGTTTGCGACCAACTTGATAAAACACTACGATCTTAATGTTCTTAATATTTTGACGACGGCGCATACAGGTAATGTACCATAATATGCTAATTTGGGTTCTGGTCGCGACAAGTATGCAGCCTGCGAGAAATCTACAAAAGCACCTCCATCTGATGCAATCTTGCATGATGAATTGCTTATTCACATGATGATATAACTGGTATCATTAGAATTGGGGATTGCCATAAAACAGAAGGTTGAAATTATTTCGTGTCACCGCTTTGTCCATTTTGCTTATCGTGGGGGTATATCAAGATTCCAAAAGCAACGTTTTATATAGTATACTGGCTTCCTCGACCTAACGGATACATTTGCAATTGAGTGTTTATCCTGGCAGTACATATTGAAACAGGACGCCTATGTTCATCAAATCAACACATGCTCCCCACTACTGCACTCTACAGAAGGTAAAGTATTTTTTAACATATACAGAGAAGATAAAGTATTTTTAATAGGCGTGCGATTAGCGGTAATTGACATCAGCAAACGGCTCAAGTGTTTCATAAGAAAACAACCAACCAATAGTAAACGGATGCCAGTCTTGTTATATTCCGAAGAAGATACATCCTTGCAATGTTAACGCCTCGAATTACTATACGGTTTTAACATTACGAAGAAAATTGATATATTCGTCTTATTTAGCTCTTTCACCCTACTTGGATGGGGGAGGGGGATAGTAACATACTTTAAGAAGAATTTAAATAAGGAATGAACTAAATGCTTGCGCTCATGGTTCGGTGAATTGGTCTGCTATTTAAAGCAGTTACTGATTTATTTGAGTTAATATACTGCTCACAATTTGCAAACTTACAATGCGTTTCTCTGTGCAAAAAGTCTTTGAGAACTCCTTCAGTAATCACATTGTGTTAAACCATGACACATAATGGCTGCATCCGAATAATCAGGGGTGCAATGGGTTAACGCCAGCACGGGTAAACCAGGATTATGCTGTGGTCTTCGTATTGCATTCAATGTTTTAAGCAAATTGTGTTTAACATGTGTGAAATTGTCCAGGAAAACACACACAAGTCACACGGTTATACGGCCAGGCTGGTGTTCAAATCTATAACATCAATCATGGTTGGCAGGTGATGTTGTTTTCTTCCTGTGGAACGCTACCTAGCAAAGATACATTAAAGTAACATTTGTCAATATTGTGTCCTGCAATTGACGGCCTTCCCTTAAGAATTCCGACAATATTTTACATCTGAATAACAAATCCGTTTCATCTCGTTTTCTTTCTCCAAACTGACTTAGCACGATCCTATGTTTAAGAAAAACACTTCGTGATGAATGCATGCCTCATAGTTTTATGTAAGCATGAATGCAGAAAATGACAGTTATTCAGGATATGCAACCAGCCCACAAGATCAAATCGATTTGGATATTTTGCAATTACGATGATATAACTAGCTGACGGTTTAAGTTGCAAGGAACATAAAATAGGTTTATATACGACATTGTTTTCAATTCAATGTTTTCTCTGCTGCAAAACGCTGTCACTAAGACACAGATATGATCGCAAGGTTACAAAATCAAAAATAAGCAAGGAACTGCTAGAAATGAAGATATATATATATATATATATATAGATATATAGAGATATATATATATATAGAGAGAGAGAAAGATATGAAGAGAGAGAGAGATATATATATATAGATATATATATACATAAGAGAGATATAGAGAGAGATATATATATCTATATATATATATATATATATATATAGAGATATCTATCTCTATCTATAGATATATATATCTATATATATATATATATCTATATATCTCTATATATATATATATATATATATATATATATATATATATCTATATCTCTCTCTATATATATATATATACTATATCTACACCCACGGGTTTGACCCCACGACAAACTTATCGTTGATATTGCGTTAGTGATCAATGAGGATGATAATTTTGCATGTGATGTGTTTTTCTACGAATCAGTTTAACAATATCTTTAGTATCAATGCTTCAAAGGCCGCACATTCCGCCGCATGCGTTTATTTAAGCCAAACGTTATGTGTGCCCAGATTCAGTAGATAGTATGGATGCATTCTCACGAAACCAGAACGCACAATAAGCAACTGCGATTTACGCACTAACATATAGTATTTGTCTGAAGCCGCCCAACTTCTGCCAATAGCTTTCTAAGTGTGTAATCACCATTACATTATTGCACACATTGCACTGCAAGCATGCATTCAGGATATACCACACACCTCGTCAGTCAATATGTCCCCTGCTTATGATTGTTTGCAGGTTCGGCCCACAATAAGGTATTTGTATATTATATTTAATAAAACACCGTTCAGCGTTAGGGGGCGATCTCTATCAATGTCCTTGAACGGTATACAATCGAAATATTATTGCGCATGATAGACGCAAATGAATTACGTTAATGATACTATTGTTGCGCATACACATATGATACATTGGGGATGCAATCTAAACGACCAACCCTTTTCACATTAATCAGCTAAATAATTGATATGCATATTGCATTGGAAAAGTCACCTGATTATTGCCATACATTGTTGTGTCGAAGCATAAATGCGACTGGTTGCTGGACGTTCGGTATTTTCTTTAGGCACAAAACCCTTCCTAGATTTTGAATTAGCTAAAATTAGCTAGAGTGGGCATATAATACAATAATGCACGAGTGACCACTTTAAATAATGAGTTTTTTTCTCTCAATATAGCTGCCAAGCAATTTTGGATTATTATTATGACAAAAATATACTAACATCTCTTACAGTGCTTCTTACAATTCATACATATCTTTACAGGTTGGTTAGTATGACATGGTGTGAATATTTTACGTCATGGCTCTTGTAATCCTGCTGCAAATATGATATTCAGCTAATGACATCTCTTATGTAATTACTAGATGTTTTTAATTGCTTTTTTATCTGGCAGTTAATATTGCGAAAAGCGAATCTGCGTTAAATTACTGTAGTGCATAGAAGAAAAACTCAGTTCAACTAATCTTCCTCAATTGCATTGAAACATTACATAAAGAAGCTCTCCTTTAATAACAGTACATCAAATCTTCATGCGACATCAACCGAATTCTTAAAGGACATAGATCTTGACCGAAGCGCAGTGAATATGTCCCAGGACGTGGCATGTTCTAACATACATAAATGCCAAGCACGTTAAGAAGGAGGAGGCCAAACAAATGTGGTCTACCACCTTCCCCGCAAAAGAAGTACGCTGTTTAAAGTAACCGTATAATGATTGCCTTGTTGCTAATAAGCCCTATTCTCAAGTGGTTGTGGTAATTGTGCCAGCGCTCTCATTCTGCTAATTAAAGGCATCGATATATCAATAAAAAACGAATACAGATCTGAAAAACAATGTGACTGAGATAATGTGTATTAACAGAAAACTATCACTTCTGGTGCACGCTCTATTGATTATTATTATATGTCGAGTCATGTCACTGTTATCCGTTGAAACTGTTAATATACTTCAAATTAATTGAGCAATTTACCTTCGATATTCTGAGACATATTCTAACATAATACTATACAGACAGCATTATTTCAATATGATCAGACATCATAAATTGCAAATTGTAAATTTGCAGTTGGTGTTGTAGTGCATTAAACGTTCACGCCAAGTTGCAGTCCCCAATTGACCTAAAACGTGCACATCAATCAGGTGGATACCTCGCGAAGGTAATAGCTTCGGCAGGCGAAAAGGACAAATACACTCGTAATTCGGTCTCGCTCTCTTAATCATATTCGTGATATTATTCACAAATGGTAGTTACTCCAACAAAATTAGTAGCGACTGTATATTCTCAACATTTTCTCTTAATTAGCAAATTTCAAAAGCAATACCATTGCAAATACACAGTTAAATTAGTTATGTCATGGTTTCAATGCTTTATCATTAACAAATAATCCGCTTTAGGTGACAGAGTGGGACGTGAAAAAGGAAAACTCTCACAAATTCCAGAAATATTTAATTTCGGTAAATGCAATTTGTCTTCAATGTGTCTCCGTTTGCCTAACTTGCAAAATATCGATGGAAATATTCCCCCATGGCAAAACGTCATCGTATATGTACAGGAATTATTCCAAAACAGTAAATTTTTGTACACTTTAGAATATGCCTGGTATTTAGGGAATGATGGGCAACTAAACAATCAGCCAACAATATTTGCCTAAGTTAATATCATTCGCCTATATAGATTTCAGATCAATCGATTCAAGAGAGCGAATGCATACATCGACTATGCATAGACGAGAACTTGCAATGAAAAATCCAATACAAGAATATCGATTTGACGATGGCATTGCGATATTGGAACTCGGAACCAAGTGATTGTGGTCCGCCTGAACACACCTCAATATAAAAATGCTACTAATACCAGTAAATAACACATCGGTTTCAACGTATGCCTTTCCCAATTATCTCTGCAAATATCATGCAAAAAGCCAACAAGGCAAATATATATATATGCTTGGCGTGCCACGCAGGCGAACAATAGCCTGCTAAGCATAATAGTTAGAATAATCGCATAAGATGCTTCGAAAATATTTGGAATATGGTGTGTAGTTTATTCTGATGTGGCACCACCGTTGGTTATCCGCGTTTTATTGGAGAGAGTCGTTAGCTTGCTGCATAATAATCTCATTTAGCTGCATAATAATCTCATTACTAGCAGGTTAGATGAAAATGCTAATTAGATGAAATGCCAATATGGAACATCTAGCGATTTTCAATCGGTGGTACACCGAGTAGAATGAATAAGAGTCGTTAGCTAGCCACAAAATTATCACATAAACATATTGAGGAAGTAAATGACATTTACAAGTTGAGCAATTAAAAGAAATGCTAAAATTGAATGCTCTAGGCATTAATGGTATCTAGCGGTTATCAATCCATCGAAATCGGCTAATAACATCATCGAGATTCCTCTTTCCATGGTATTAGATCAACGATGAAGGAATGTGCAGAATTGGTGGATTGGCTTCAAAATATGATTAGGTGGATAGAGGTGGTTTGTAAGGACGACTTAATGATAAAGAGAAATTCGATCACCTGCTTTAAAATTGGTTGGTGTGTATCGATGGTGCTTACTGTGCATGGATGCCCATTTTCCACTGGAAGTGTGTTGATAATGAATAATTCTGTATACAAATGTTTGGTTCATGAATTCGCATTTCATGCTACGCGATTTCCTGATGACACAATGTCGCTACAGCCTACAATGTTTGATGGTGCTATCCAAATGATAAAGACCATAGTTACGTATGTTATATTATGGTTACTGAACCTGATATGGCAAGTGATCAAAACTTTTAGACTGTCCAAGCTGAAACATAGGTGGCTATATCAATAAAAATATTGCTTTGTGCAATTTTGTATCGTTCTTAATGTTTGCATCTTAAATAATTACGTTGTTTTATGGATGCTATAGCTTTAACAGCTAGGTTTTGTGCGTACACTATAGGACAAATGGTTAGTGTGTCATAGACGGGGTTTAATATCAGGAGATAGCTCACATTGCCGCTTGGTTGCTATGCAATCGTTTGCCGTGAAACTGTTATATGCTGACCCTGAACAGATACACAAAGTCTGTCAAATCAAGTCTTCGTAGAGCGAGAGTCAGTAAATAATGGGTCCCGATAGTATCATACAAAAGGGATATATCGTGAAACTTCTGCATCATATCATAACCGATGCTTAAATGAAATTCTCCCTTTTGATGGATACAATATCTCCGCTGCATATTAGAGTGCCGGTAAAACCTTTTGCAAGGGGCACTTAATGCACAAATGTAGCATTGCCAATAAAAACGACTCTCCAAACTCTCTTGGAAACAAATGGGTATAATGAATTGTCGGTGGTATACCGACGGTTATCGGGTTTATATCACGTATCATGAAATACCAGGATTAGATGTTTATTACGTGGCCAATGTGACCAGTCCAAAGATCGTGTTATTTAAGATATTGTGTAAGATATCGATTCTGAGCATAATTGAATATCATACAGTCACCGATATTTCAATTGTTATATAGTTAATATGATTTGGCAATATCGATGACTTTTGAACGGAAAATTCTCTATTATGAACGTAAGGTAATAACCCTTAATGCCTGGCACAAAGCGTTTTAGTGTGAATCATATACTGTTGACACAAGCCATAAGTGTCAGGATAGCTTCCAGAAAAACGCAACAGATACAAACATATATCCCAATTAGTGTCCGAAGTTACTGTAAGAAAATATCCAAGGATTGCAACTGAGCAGAAATGCACGCGTTATGGCGAGGAATATGCAAGTAATCGACATCGACCGTCATCACATACTGCGATTAATATTCCACAGCATAATGATTAAATTATTACAGGGAGCATTTCAATAACCTCGCAAAATAAACCCCTATTGGTATCGTCAGTAGTCTGAACGAAATCGATTATCACATACACCCATGCACAATCGCTGCATCTGCTACCTAGCTCTTGGTGGTAATTGATTGTAAATCACTTTTCATTCATGTTTTGTGTTGCTTCGCACAAAGCAGAAAAAGCCATTGAAATGCTATGCTATCTCACACGACACCAAATATTCATAGATAGTATCAGCCAATACTAGGCTGCTGGTTTGGTATGCTGAAGACTTTAGTTGTTTTCGTTATGTCTGGTTACGTTTCGTTATTTACTAACTCGAATGTGCTGCTGTGTACTTCACACGTTAACCCAATATATTCTACGAAAGACAGTCATGACATGTATTGGACGAAACACAGCATCATGAATAGTGAGTGGGCAAAAAGTCCAACGGGCATGCACATTGTCACGCCGTCACTTTGTCGCTATGTCATTATGAGGTCCAATGGGTTTCCGCTCATGTGCGTTGTATCTGTAAAGAAAAGAGTTATGGAAATATTAACGACAGAACCTGGCCCCATAAAGCTTTTCAGTTCTGTCGAACGAACATTCCGGGACTTAAAATAGCAGCGGAGCAGGCACGCTTTGGTTACTATTGATTTAAAATGTCCGGGGCGCTTCAGACATGGCTTCATGGACAGAATAGCTCGGGTCAGTATTTTTGGCATTTATATTAATCCTTCAAGTATCTGCACAAGAGCATAATATTACCACCATAGGACCATAGAGAAAACGGATTCTCTGAATCTTATCCTGTCCTACCTAATAGAATAATCCTCAAGTTCAGTTGGAAAAAAAACCCACTGACTGCAGGAAGCACGAATTCTTCTCTTGACTCTTGGGAATTAAACATCCAATCCCGTAGAGGGTTGTGGGGAAGATTACATTTGACTCGTATTGGTGAATGTTTTTGTAAGAAAGGGATGGTTTTATTAACTCCTATGTTTATAGCATATTCATTATACTGGTCGAATGAAAATCACAGATACATTGATTTTTGCTCGCAAACTACATTTTACAACCCGAATAAAGCAGATTAATCAGGATAAAATGTATGCGTTGATTAAAAAAAGCCGATTGCTGATAGGGACAGTTGAATTTGATAAACCGATTCGCCTGCACTGAATTGTGCGACGAATCCCTTTCAAAGTGTGTCAGCGGGAAATATCAGTTATTTACCTGACGTCACAAAACGGATGGGGATGGAACTAATATGCGTGTTGTGTAAAGCTTATAATAAACAGACGCTTTGAGCTGGTGACTGGCATATCCTTTTTCTTTATTTAGCTTTGAGAGTCGCTTATCTGTATCAAATGTTCAATATTAATCGCGTGACAAAGCACCTTACATTAATTATTGAAAACATAATAAAACACAATAGATAACCTTGGCTAGTTCGGAATAGTTATTCCCTTTCTGCCGCAGATATTACACCAGTTGTTGAATTGCAGGAAATTATGTATTCTAACAATATTAAAGATATCTCAGGACTAACAAACATGAATTTTATCTCGCAATACATCAGTATTTGATAATATAGACTGGCACCGTGGCGGTTACGTTTGGGTTTATTACATGCTTGATATTGACGGAACCAAGAAGTCTAGCAGAACCCAATTATTAAGGTTTAAGCGTTGAAAACAATACCATGGACTATTTGGTCCACAGCGCAGTGAAGGTTTAATTGATTTGTGAAATATCGGTGTTCAAACCAATACAGAAAAATGTTATCCTACCATACTTTATTTTTTATCATTTCTTCGCGTTATCATATACCATCCTGTGCTTGGTAGGCTTTCCATATGATGTTGGAACCTGGGAGCCTACAATTAGGGTATGAAAGTAAAATTGCTTTCTTTCTCGCCTTGTCGTGTGTTTATTGTTACGAATAATGGAAAACACTCTGTGGGTAATCGCGCAATAACTACCACAGCATGGAAGTATTACGTGTGCATCTAGGGCGTTGTTTAGTAAATCTATCAAATGGACTGATTCCTTACAATTACAATTCTGCTGTGTAAATGAAACAGCTGAAGACCGTTAAACCTAACGGCTGTAAAACTGATTATGTGTGTTATGACTAATCAATCTGAAAACATGTTCTGAAAACATAATTGTTCAAGAATATTTCAAATGTGCAGCAAACCCGATGTTTCTATTAATCGTTGTATATAATGCAATTAATGCATTGTTTCATTCGAAAAACGTTCGACATCTGTTGCGTTATTGCAACGCAAGTGCTTGTCACTAACGCTCGTGCACTTGCTTATGTTTGCTACCAACAAAATACTACGATCTAAATGTCATTTATATTTTGACGACGGTGTATACACTTATGTACCATAATATGCTAATTGTGGTTCGGGTCGCGACCAGCCCCTTAAACCTACTAGAAATCTACACAAGCACCTCCATCTGATGCAAGTGACGCACGATGAATTGCTTATTCACATTTGTATATAACTGCTAGTCGTTGTAGCGAATATGTCAAGGCCATCCAAGCTTTTACAAAGAGATATAAACGGATCTAATTGACTGGCTTTGCATATACAGTTGTTGAATGATTTCCTCGTCTGTGCATAGAATAGATAATTCCCTCTTGGATATTAACTTTCCACAGGCGCGAGTTGGGGGCCGGGGACAAATATAAATATTCATTACTGCTCCAGTGATGGCAGGTAGTTCAACGGTTGCCTTTATGGCATGAAATACGCCAGCTTCACTTTGTTACATTTAGTGTAAGCGGCTTGTGTATCGTCCGTAAACGACGTTTCAAACAGTGCATACTGCTCGTCGGCAATAATGTCTTACTTGGCGATTGGATTAAATGTTGCGAATCATAACGCGGTCGTTAATCATATTCATCGGCATTTAACCTAATCTTATTTGCAGATACCATTCTGACTTATTGCCTTTTGTGTACATGGAGTCCGATGTATACGTTGGTAGGACGGGTATAACCTCACTCACAAATGTACGTATATTTAGGGTCGCGATGTCAGGGCTAAATCAATACAATAAAATTAAGGAAATACCATCCTCATTCTGTAACCAGTCGTTGCATCATTAGTTCTTTGATG
>CM067343.1:1673990-1787172 GCA_034190875.2 Urechis unicinctus
ATATATACATACATATATGCATATATATATATACATTTATATATATATATATATGTATATATATAGATATAAATATATCAATATATATATGCAGATATATACAGATATATAAATACATATATTAAGGTTCCCTGCAGTTATATCGTATTGTTTCGTCAATCATTGCTTCTTTCGGGTTGGCTCACTATGTACTCACTTATTCACTCGATCGAACATTCGCTCAACAAATCACTGGCTCATATCCGCTTTAGCTCACTTACACACACAGTTATTCACCCATTATCACCCATTTACTCATTCAATCAACCATCCACTTTCCGCCCTACTCAATAATATCTTTGTATTTCAGGTAAAGAGTTTAAAAATTCGGTAGGAGGGTTCATTTTGACTGGCCCTGTGTTGATTGCTTCCTTAAGTATAATAAACTGAAATCGTTGGTTAGTGCTATCGTAAGATTAACAAAAGCAAAAGGCAAAATGTCCCTGCAAGTGATGGGAGCGGGTGAAATGTTATTTTATAGGGCCGATACACGACACATAAAGCAATAGAATACCGATGGTAAAAACTGCAACATGAAATGACTAGCACCGTGATAAATAGCCCTAGTGAACCATTCGAAGACAGTTCGCCTCTCATAGCGTCCGCGACGTTATCCTGGATCTTTAATATCCGCACTGTATGTGGTGAAATCAGATAGTCAGCAACCTTCTAGAGTGAAGAAACCGGCCTGGGATAGACATTAATTAACATTCGTTGGCTTGCCAGGGACATAAATTTAATAACCTGTGTAGGGATTATGAAATAACATAAAATACACCGTAATCAACAAAAGCACTTGGGATTGTTGATCTGACGGCTTCGGTTAGGCGTCTTTTATAGACACGGAGTCATCTGATTGTTTGAGGCTTTCTACTGACTCTAGCGCAACGAGCTGGATAAATAATTAGTGATCTGCGGATTGGTCATTCAACTTATGCTGTCTAATTGCTCTTTTGAATGCGCCACGTGTTGAATCCACCACAACGCTACGTTTAGGCAACAAAGGATTGTTGCACCGATATCAGAATCGTTATGCATCCATAACCATAATCAAAGGTTGAACTGTTTTAGCATTGGATGATTTTACGTATAATCACCCAAATTCACTAACGAGGCTCATTTGCATCAGCGATCGTTATGCGAGCTAAATCTTAGCAAGACATAACCATATATCAAAGCTTGAACTGTTTTTACTGAGCATTCCGATAAGGTACCAATGGGCAAACGATACCAATGCACTTCTTGAATAACAATAGTGGCCATGCGTACTTTATCAATTATAAAACGGTTATATTCAAACACCATAGACTTTACCTAGGGATTAGAAAAGGGATTTATGACATGTATCCTTCTTCTCATGTATCTATGAACCCTAGCCACGTACCGTGGTAATAAATCTTCGGTATCCTGCACATCGAACAACACTCTTGTCCTTAGATTGGTCGACAAACAGTAATCATTATTAGTTTAGCATAGATCTCCGTCTAAATGTCCCCATCAATCATCATGGAAGCCAACACCATCGTTTATTCAGCATTTAGTGACCACATGGGTGGCATTATTATATCAGGTCTGCAATGATCTACTTTGCTAGCACTAGAGTTTATTTTATGTGATAAATGATGATGTGGAGAATTGATTTCATGAGCAGGGTTAAAAAGTGAGTAGAAAAGTTTATTGAATTTTTCAGCCAGAGAAAACGAACGACAATAATATATCACTAGCCATTTTTGCATTATCCTACCTCAATATTGAATCTTTCGCTTTGAATCTTAAAATATGTATCACAATGTGAATTATTAAGAGACAATTTATAGAGCTCTGTGCAATTATGTTCCAGTGTTAGTTGCAGGAATTGGTTGCCTTGTCAACTGTGTGTTCACTCTCACTGTATATATCATATCTGCTGTAATATGACGCTACCTTGTATCTAACTGGGCTTGCTGGCATATGTGGTGCTAATATCCAGTATGTATTACTATCCGTACTCATATCATCGTGTTTATAACTTAGGATGCACGCTTTCAACCAAATCATTATTATACATAATGCGACCATTCGCATTTGATCGATATCGTAAAACCTGCGCGTTTGCCCATAATATAACGCTACACACAATCATTCACTCCGCACTCCCATAGCATAAAATGGTGCTGATTCATACTGTTGAATGACAATAGTACACCCTTGTCGGGGTAATTAACTCCCGATCCTCAAGCATATATGGGCCTACTCGCCGTTGCTTAGCAATGTTCGCACTCCCTCATTGGTGTGACAAACGAGGATACGTTCGCTACTTGAACTTTGCCCCCGCGATGTCGACATATGTAAATTTGTACGACTGCGGTAAGAAAGGACCGGGTAGTTGTCTGCTCTAAGAGACTCACCCCAATAACTGTGCCATGTCACCTTTTACCACATATATTTCCTCGTTGGTCAACAGTGCATGATACAATGATTCTGCTTAATCAAAACAGTGCATATACATATATCATGGCGGTTAAAGATGACTGACATTGCATAGTATGCATTGATGCCTATAATGTTTATGGCTTGGACCTAAACATGTAAAGTCAGCATTTACAGTAATAAAATGGGTGTTTTTTGTTGCAGTTCAAATAGTTATACAAATAAATCATGCAATTAAGTCATCTCCTATGTGGGTAGAAAACTAACAATACATACGTTACCCATGCTTATTTGACACGTAAATTCCTTTTAGATAGCATTCAATCTCTTGTACACATAAGTAAATCCTCGGGGAAGAATTCATACTGACCTATCAAGATGTTTTGTGACACAAAACGTGTGTCTTGCTTTAAAATGATACAAACGTTACCGATACATACGATACAGATATGTTGAAAACAAATTCGAAACTAACCCTAGAATACCAGCTTTACTTGGAATTGACGTTTGTGACCCGCCATTGTCCAAGTGTCCATCAAAGAACGGGAAGATATAGAGCGTATTTTCAATGAGAGAAATAGAATCTAAGAACTTGAAGTAATGTCTTAGCCTACTTAATTAGGAACTGGTTCTCTCAATAGAAAATCAGTGATACATAAGTTACATGTGGGGCATGGCAGAGAGTAAACATAAATCAACGTCATTATAGTACTTTCATTTAGTATTCACACATGCGTGAAAAGATTTGTTCAGTTCAGTTTTATAGAGCGTATTTTCAATGAGAGAAATAGAATCTAAGAACTTGAAGTAATGTCTTAGCCTACTTAATTAGGAACTGGTTCTCTCAATAGAAAATCAGTGATACATACGTTACATGTGGGGCATGGCAGAGAGTAAACATAAATCAACGCCATTATAGTACTTTCATTTAGTATTCACACATGCGTGAAAAGATTTGTTCGGTTCAGTTTTAATGTACTTTTCACTGAAAAGTACATATAAAATGATGTGAATAATATGTAGAGGACATGTATATACCCAGATATATCCGTTACCAAATCATTTATTTGAAATGGTCTTACTGAACTGTTTTTTCATTTACGTTATTGACAAATGCTTGTTTCAGATGTTTTTAAGTTCCTTTTTTGAGTAGTTTTAATATCATATTAAACTTTACATGCAGAGCAGGTGTGCAGAAGGGCATATCAAGTGATTCAGGCCATAATATCTGTAAAGGTTGTACAATAAGTAGGTGTTACCAGAATAATAACTCATAATTCTGCCTTTATACACATATTTCAATCAAAAGTTCGTCTCTAAATCATCTTAATAAATGTTTTGATCACTTGAACTGATAGCGCTAATTACCACTATGTCACCATGAATATCGATACTTACGTTACCTTGTGAGATCAATCCTAGATCCATATAAAATAGAACATACATAAGGATGTACACGTCTTTTGTGGTTCGTGGTACCAAATGTATTTAGTACAATATTTGTATATATGACAAAAGTTGTTTAACAAAAGTTTTTAAATTGCTTTGTCAATTGTATTCAACTGGTTTTATAAAACCTAGAAAATTTGTGAGTGTTATTTTAATGGGTGTGTTATCTCAAACATAAACTTCAATTATTTGACATCGATACAGTTTATTTACTACATTTATCTGATATTTCATGTTACTGACAGCAAAAATACAACAAAAAAAAAGTTCATTGTGCTTTTATATAAGATTTTCTACACACATAATCGGCACAAGAGGGATGGTAAGTAGAAAATAGAGATACAACGAATGAATAAAAGTAATATATTTCAAAATGACACAACAGTTTTATGAAGAAAATGGTGCTGTTGAAATTTTCAACTGAAATTCCTAAATGATCTTTAGCATAAAGTTGAAAATTGTGATTTTTTTATCATGCAATTGAGCCTCATTAGTAAATTTGGGTGGCATGCTAATTATTATGAAAACAATTGTAAAAAAGCCATACACCATTCACTCGTTATCAATGCAAACCACAGCTATCTATTGGAACATATTTGGCAAACCGACTCGTGATTCCGGTGTCCCTATGCTAATAGACTGTAGCGAGATTTACCAGCTACAAAATACAAAGCAGCAGTGAGTGAGTGAGCGAGCGAGTGAGTGAGTGAGTGAGTGAGTGAGTGAGTGAGTGAGTGAGTGAGTGAGTGAGTGAGTGAGTGAGTGAGTGAGTGAGTGAGTGAGTGAGTGAGTGAGTGAGTGAGTGAGTGAGTGAGTGAGTGAGTGAGTGAGCGAGTGAGCGAGTGAGTGAGTGAGTGAGCGAGTAATTTTCTCTATTCTGTATGAAGAGCGTCAAGTGCGAACTTGATGGGCTAACTGCGACATGCAAATCATATTTAAGCCATAAATGGTAATGACAAGCGAAAGTTTGATAATACTGCGCGATACGACGTAAACGGGCAAAGTCGGCGGCACAAGATATAATGTATCATTTATTGGAAGACTTTATTTTAAAGATGAATATCGTATATGTTCATTGATTTAAACTAGCGAAATGCCGGTCAAATCACAATCCATTGATTTACTGACACTTGCCGTAGAAGTTATCTTTAATCTCTTGATTTATTGGTAAAGCCCAGCAAGGGTTTTTACGTCATATAATCAATCACTGTTAGTGGCTCGGTTGTGTAAGGTATGTATGTCGTTGGCTAATTGGAGGCTCGCCTCATTAAGGATTGGCGTTGAGTTTTACGCTTGATG
Organism: Urechis unicinctus; assembly: GCA_034190875.2. NCBI lineage: Eukaryota > Metazoa > Annelida > Polychaeta > Xenopneusta > Urechidae > Urechis > Urechis unicinctus. The sequence continues at coordinate 1,679,187 of CM067343.1, forward strand.
GACCGCATTCATGTTATTGTAATCAGAGGAAAAACCTCTACCCATATCACTAATCTATTTTACCTAGAAGTAAAACTATCACCGGAAAGCAGAAATCATTAAAACAAATGTTAAACAAACTGTTGTGGACAAACATGCAAACATTAAAACCTAACGCTAACTGAATTCCGTTAGCCAGAGTCTTAAAATAAAAGTTCCTTACGTCTGAACATATGCACACCATAATATTTAGACTAATATTCACCCAATTTTCTAATCACTTACAAAGCTTAAGTTGACAATATAAAATCGAGCGCATTTGCTCACCCCAATTACCGAATATTTTGAGCTACAAATGCTCAGTAAGTTAACAGTTCTTTTGGAGCTTTGAGACCGAAATTAACCAATGGGATTTACTTCGGTATCGAGAATGACGTGGGCGGTGGTTGCCGATCGCCGATCGCCGTAAACGGCGTGCGTTTATTTAGTATATTTTCGGGGGAATATGCAGTGCCATCTAGCGATCATGACTTGAAAGATCACTTTAATTTAAATTTTTGTATCTATTTTGCGTGTTGGACTAATTTGTTATATTCGGCTACACATAGCAATATGTATTATATCAAACAATGAACCGATATTGAATTGGTTTTCTCAACTTATCTGTCCGGATGTTGTCGTTTACTTCAATGCCCCTGTCTTCGTCGAGCCCCAAGCCATGGCACATTCTGCGTACGATGGTATGAAGCATCGTCCACCTGGCGCGCCGCTAAAGATCATGACCAATCAAACCAACCAAATACCCCGCGCCCCTTAAACTGTCCCTTAACCAATTAGCAAGCCAAAACTCCATGCTCCAAGGAGGTAATCATACAACAAATCACTATTTATGGCTTGATTTTACTTGCAAAACGATTGTCTTGGGACATATGAGTGTCAGTAAATAAAACATATCATAACTGTAGTGCCCCTAAGTCAGCATATAAGGCACCCGGGGCTTGTCCTGATTGATCTGAGTAAATATGTTTACCATGAGACATATTACATTTGCCCGTCCGAGTGTTTTCATTGCAAAGATACCGGGTACACGGAACTAAGTCCGCTAGTCGATCACTGCTTGAGTGACTCATCTAGTAATCCCATTGAGTTCTACATTACTTATGATAAATAAGATCGTGGTGGTGATGAATGAGGATGATTCTTATGCTTAGTGTAATCGACCACCATACAAGCCAGGCTATGAGCCTCCGCACCCGGGTTGTAGGATCTACACCATACAATTAAGACCACCATAGCGGGGTAACTAGGAATGGGACAGCCAGTGTGCGTGACCAGACCTTACACATACACAGTCCCTAATGTAGCCAATCAAAATACTACTCGCGGGAATGGAACCATAATTTGTGGGTCGAATAGTTAAGCAGTTTTAGCTAACTAAGGTACTGCTACGCTTAGTGCTAACTCAAATCCATGTATTTTAACAGAATCTGCCCATTATTTCAATCGAGTTTTAAGGGGATAAATCCGATTAATCTAGACTGGCTTTGTGTCTGGAGCGAGAGCGTCCAACAAGTGCTGGCATATGGTAGAATGGTAATATATAACATTATAGCTAAGAAAAATAAAATCCGTCATTCACTATATTTACATGTGGTGTGAGGTTAGTGATAGTTGAATGCAATGCAAAAGCGAGTTTCGATATGAAAGGATTTATTTTGAAATACGTCAATAACATTGCGCTTATCTCATTTGTTAATTGGTTCTTTCTTTAGCCTGAATATATCAACATAAAATAATCAAACCGCACCGATATATTGAATGTTGCTCAGTTGTCTTATTTAAACGAGTGCAAGGTAACATTCTTGAAACTCTGAATAGGCTATTTATGATTACGTGGTTAGATAAGTACCATTCGGGTGCGCAGTCTATCACATTCAGGTTTTTGCAGCAATTTTCACTGTATAATAAAAGGATATGTACGCGTTTAGCCCCCATTGAGTTATCCATCACTTGTTACAAACGGCGCTCTATATTAACTGATAAAGTGTGGCTCGCAAGTCGGCTTCATTGGATTATGGGCGCAGATTGCGTATAAAATATTCATCGCGGCTAAGCAATTGTTATGCTGTTTTGTGGGGTGCACTTGTCATAACTTGAATAATTGCGGGCATTAATAACATGACAACTATAGGTTTGAATGGATATAAGCGCAGTCAGCATGCATAAATATGTTAGCCATTGATTGATCCCGACATATCGTCTAGCAATATTCTAGAGCATCCAACATCACTAAACGATGTAGATGGTGTGGGCTGATTGAATACTGAATTGTTTGTCTACTTCAACATTATTTGACATCGTTTGGCGTGAGAGAGACGACGATGCTGTGCAAGTGAAACAAATTCATCTTGCAATTAGCAGTTGTATCAACATTCAATACATATAACCCACTATTTAAGGAGCATTGAAAATCGGTCTGAACGTAATCCACATGTCATAGCATTGACAATTCCTGTTACTTATACATGCTTGCGGTTATGCACTCTCTACTTGCATCGAGCAGCAGGTGCCCTGATGTTAACATCCAGAGGAACTCATCAGTCTTTAATATTGACACTGCTTGACTAAATTCAATAAATATGTGTCTACATTCATTCAAAAATGATAAAACATAGAATGTTGTGGGTAGATACGTGCTCATGCACACAGTCGCGGGATATAAGCAGAAACATAACGACGGCATTATAAATCAACGTGAGGAGTTTTATTGCAATATATTGTCTTGATATGCTGCATGATTGCTATTGTAAGTCATCTTCCTACAAACGTTGCTCAGAACGGTCCCATTTCTTTTAATCCATTGCAAGTAGAAAACAGTGAACCATGTGCTTACAATTGACTCTTGCAAATGTGCAGACGTTTTATATAAAACATTTCAACAGGGACTAAGCTGTGCAAATCAATATAGGGATTCCATAATGCAGACACTATTCTGGAATACTCAATCAAAGATCAATGGAATGCAGAGCATAAATGCATCAGCCAGTAAATCAAAAAAAGATAGAAATGCCTATGCGCATTGCCGAATTCAACTTTACACCCATGATTTCAGTTGCAAAGACGTTAATTAAACTGCACGCAGACTAAGCTGTAGGAAAGCCATTAAATTACCCGGTATTTAATTTCTCGTGATGTTGAAACTACTTATCATGACAAAAGGGATTGAAATATAGTACACGAGGTCGTGCTAGATATGCCAAGGGTAAATACATACCAACAATTATGCTTGACCAAGTAGAACGGTTTGAATGTGACAATAAGTAGTTGCCATATAATTATTGTCATTATTGACAGAAGACTGAACCGGCACTAGCAGACACCCATGATGCTTTGATATTAACATGCCATAGACTAATTATCTATCTTGTGTACATTGATATAATGTTATATACGAGCGTTATTGCTGTGCAGTCGTCACACATTTATCAATATATTGTATCATTAGGCAACGTTGATGTGGCATAATGCAAAATGCAGACAACCTATATTATATCTGGCACTTATTAATCCTGGAATTCTCAGCGTACGTTTTGCTACACAGACACACCTAACGATAAAGAGCAACGTCATTCAGTGATAAAAGAACCGCGTTGATAAGAGAAAATCATTACTTTATGACCCGATTGTGCTGGACGCTAACGACCATTGGTAAATTGAGCATCTGCTCCGAATTCGATCATTGATTGCAGCCGCCAAACGGTGTAGGTGAGTGCGACTGAAGAGGCCGAAGAAATATAAAACAAAATTACCATTTACCGGGCGTTCGCTTGCGGAATATTTGCACCGATTTCCGATGACAAGTTCCCAATTAACATCGAGTACATCGAGCGTTGTTGTGCGTATAGACTTCTGACGAGGTGTTCGCATGCACATCTATACTCATGCATATAACAGGTGGAGCTTGTTTTTAGCAGAACGCAATTTATCAATATTTCGACCTATCTGAGGCCGATCAATTGATCATTCACCCATATGAGCGGAATAGTCATGTTTTGTGATTCTGAGCGTTCATTCAAGTAACATGCGTTGCATATTTTGCGTGATGAAATATACCTCAAAAGCAGCTCCTGATGCAATTATGTAATTATTGTATTATTAACTAACAGGAAAACGCACAGAAAGGTTTATTACAAAAAAACCACAAAGGTCTCAGCTGCAAGTCACGATGTTTATCATGTGGCGGCAGTTTGTGGCTGCAAGGCGTAATTTCGTGCAGTGTCACACGTAGTAATAAATCAGTATGGTAGTAGAGAGAGCGCGATTTCAGTTGCAATGACACATTTGATGGTCAATAGCTTCTTATGTAGTCTGTTCTCATTAATTTTATATATGAGCATAGCTTGCGGTCAGACAATAGCATAATGCAAGATGAGGAGTCAATCATTCATTGCGGTCACATGGCCCCCACCGCGACTTTTATTATGACGATAATGACATCTCGAAAGTCAGTGTTTATTGCTCTTGAGAGGTTTGCCACATATTATTATGCCATGTTGTATAAAACTATCGCGCGGCACTTAGATAACAAGTTACAAAACATAAAACTGCTTTATATCTTTGAAATCATGGGCCTTCCTCAGTATTATATAAAACAAAACTTTTCGCATACAGCACATATGCCTTGTAATAAAAATATTAACATAATGTTGATAAATCTAATGAAGGAAATTATAACGTAAATCAATGAATAAATGCGCTATGGCAAAAGTATCCATTCCCTATCGCGTCGAATGCCATTGATCATGTACATGTACGTCAATGGGAAACGTAATGAGCTGCTGCATACTAGGTGATCAGTGGTGGGTAACAAGGGAGTAACGGATTGATTTTATAAAACATAACTAGTTCATGCGTTCGACATTATCTGTAGTACCGCGTTTCAGGAATATCTCTCTAGTCGGAAGTAGAATGAGTGTCCATGTTGCAATGCAGATCAATGATACGCTGACAGTCTCATTGTACTGCACAAAACGTTTGATTTTAGTTTTAAGTAATTTTGCTGCTGTTTTGACCGATAACTGGGTTTGAAGTCACGCTACCAACATTGTTAATAAACAAGGCAGCTGCATCACAATAAACCATTAAGATATACTCCATAGACCTAATCCGTTATTTATAGATATTTATATATATAGAGATATATATATATATATATATATATATAGATATAGAGATATATATATATATAGAGATATATATAGATATATATACAGACAGACATATATATATATGTATATATATATACGAGATATATAGATGTATATCTAGAGACAGATATAGGGATATATATAGATATAGAAAAGAGAGAGATATAAATATATATATATAGCTATATATATATATCAAGAGATACCTCTATATATAGAGAGATTTATATATATATATAGAGAGATCTATATATATCTCTAGATGGGATATCTATATATATATATATATATCTCTCTATTATATATATATATCTATCTCTATATATATATCTATAGATATATATCTCTCTCTCTCTATCTATATATATATATATATATATATCTATATATATATATATATATATATATATATATATATATATATATATATATATATATATATATATCTTATATGACTGCCATTGGCACGTTACTGAAGAGACAACTCCCCATATTAAATCCCTGCCGGTGAATACCCTTTAGCACTCTATGACTCCTATCCATTGGCTCTCGTCTCTACTGAAGAGACACTGCCGGTTATTTTCAGAATAGAATATCCCACAGTTAGACTTACAGTAACCCTTTATCAGACGTGAATACCCCATAGCAAGACTGCCAGTGACACATTATTATAAGAGACTGCAACACAGTATGCCTGCCAGCGACACTTGATCACCAGACACAGAAGCAGCAGTAAGGCTTCCAGCTACACTTTTTTCAGAAGAGACTACCCAACACCGTTATCACTTAGATTGAACTGTCGAAATGGGAAACATGATGGTGTTCGAATATGACAATGTTATACGAGCTCGACGGACTCATCTATCTTCCAAAGGTGCAAGATATGCTTCAGGTAGCAATTTACTTAATTGATAGTAAAATGCCGCTTTATTACGAATACAACAGAGCACATAATGAATTACGTGCAAACAACGACTACTGTTATTTGTGCTTCCTAAGTCTCTCGTATGACATACTATCAGACGTCACTGATACGGAGGTATTGTGCACTCACATTTTGCGATGACCTTGTCGGTTTTTCGTCGAGTGTTATCCCTATATGAGGCATAATTCTGAATATATTTTGGCAGCCAGTTCTATGCAAAATTGTGTAGCAGTTATGGTATGACATACTGACCAACAAACATAGAATAACTCCAATGTCCAGGTTACAATTCATGTCGAATACATGGCACATGCTATTATGCAACCACAGTATTGGTCTTACTACCCGCTTACAATAATAAAGTCATATAATTCGCAATGAATGCACAATATATATATAAACCGTGCAAACACGTCCATGCAAACTAAAGCTTATGAGCCCGCTCGTGTAATATGCAGTACGCTTTGAGATAGATGGAATTATTTTTTCGATGACTGTGTGGTTTGTTTTGCACACGTTGCTTTGTTAGCAGACTCTCCATTCAAACTGGCGCCCCAATTGATTGGAAGGTGATTATTTAGGTACAAAGAACGTGACAATTCTTCGACCTTACGCGCACCCCGTCAAGTCAAGTAAACAACATGGCGTTGACATTGCTGGCATGTTATGTATTGACAGCTTGGCTGCTTCGAACGGATTTCGCAATCATCAAGTGCAATGGAGGAGAAGTGCGATTCACAGAAACCGTTCTTTGCTTACACATTTCCGTGAGTAACTTTCATTGGATTGGAGGTGACGTGCGATTCTATAAATCTGTTGTGCTGTTATACGACGTTGTACGGTCACTGGTTATGCATCCTGATGGCAAAATGCTGGCTATAAAAGCTAGGGATTGATTTGAATGAAAATGAATGAATTAATCCTCTGGTAGTTATGTATATCAGCTAACAATCTATCTACTGGAACAAGACTATGAAGGATATAGACATCAAGCTAACAGTAAACACACCCTGCACTTTCTATGTGAATGTACAGGATATAAGGTTCAATTATAATTGCATTATATTGTGAGACCAAAAAGGTGTGACATATGGGCGCGGGTCATTTAAAACAACAAGTCCTTTATTGTCGCTGCTACACGCCCTTCAAAAGATGTAGAATTATTTTGTTCGACTAGAATGAAATGCATGAGTCGATGCCAAATAATCTCGTGGTTACATTCAGTAATTCACAGGATCCGAGCGATTATACAGTTATAAGCCACTGTTTGTGACATTTATTGAGAGCTGGAACGGGTAAACGTTTGGATGCATAAGTCATATGGCGTTTGGATCACATCACAAATGTTTTCAGCGAATTGACTGACATGAGCCTGTTAGTGGTCCTGTCCACTCAGTGCTTCCCTTGTGAACAGCTCTATATGATCAGATTCTTTGTTCATTACCAAACTGACGCAATACACCAATACTTTGCTACTCTTTGATTAGCTACAAGATGATTTCATGTTTTTTGAGCCACCATGCACTATAGACAAACACATTGAAGATGAGGCACAACTGTACATGAGCTTCATAGCAACACCTGACAATATGTCTGCATCAACGCATGGAAGAGATCTATTGCGTTGTCCCCAATCACCACTCTCCTGTATACCCTGCCTAGAACGCCGCATCAGTCCCTTCAATGTTTCCTCGATGTCATCACTAGCTACACTATGACGTGTGCCAATCACATCAAGCATCCACCAAGCATCCCTCAGCGTGTCGGATGGCAAATCGAGAAACCGGTATAGGACAAGTCACAAACAAGTCCCAGTGTACATACCTGATTAGATTATTTTCTCACAACCTCACAGAGCCTTCCGCTTACATGATCAGCAGTAACGTGTCACTAGGCCGTCATTCCTCATGCCGCCTGTAGAACGCTACTCATCGGATATGGAAGAAGGTGAAGTTTTCAATGGACAGGCAGCCCCTATTAATGCCTCCGAGATAAGTCCATGGCTTGCTGTGTCATATTGCTGAACTGTTTTATTATTTGTGCGCAACACAAAGTAATGACGTTTGAGCATTTTGTCATTATTAATCTAATTATCATTACGATTGTATCATTATTGAAAAGAAGTCCTCCCTTAATGGATGTGTCATATATTATTTACAAGCTGCCTTTTCTACTAATTGTCGCTCCCCAGCTCGATGTCCACTTGTTGAATAGAGGGAAAGGACACTTCCATTAACATATATACAGCTAGACACATAAACAAAATGAGGCCAGTGGCTAACGGACAATCAAGCGCCAAATATGTCAGGATTACATATTTGCATTGCTCCAAAGCTTGGAATATATACATACCGCACACTGTGGGAATGATCACCCTCATTATTGAAAGTTATTGTAATCATACCATAATAAATTAACCTTGATATGATATAACAGTAGTGGCACTATAAAATGAGAATATTCATTCGCATATATCTATTGTCTGAGGATATCGTATTATCTGGAGTTTATATTGGATGCGCCCATTGGTTGAAAAGGACCGACACGCTACAGAGTCGATCCCATGACACATTCCATCCTTGTTCTGCCTACCGTCGTCTGGTGTTCTGTCGCTCTGTGTTCTCAGTACGTTATGTCCCATTGATACAATGATGGCTATGCTCGTAATTGTTTTTGTCAGTGGATAGGCTTATCTATACTATATTTTAACAGATAAGGACCTACATGACATCATGTCTTTAAAAATGATATATGCGTTATGTGAATTAAGTCAAAAGGCAATTATTTTTGTATACGTACTGCGCTCCAGGTAATAAACGATGCCCGTCATGCTTACATTGATACTACACCGTCATGGTCATTTGAAGCACTTGTGGGTATTCTTTTTCTATGTATGGATGGGGAAGTGATATCACGATGAAGTGGAAATGAATGAGTTCGTCCTAAATGTGTGATACGATACACTGCAAATTTGCAACCTGGTAATGGAATCAGGGATACTTATATTACTTAACATATGAATACATTTATTGATATGAATGGTTCAATTTCGTATGTAGAATGGCAAATGTGCAGCAAGCTCCATTTGCCTGACGCTACAAAGAAGCAATTGTGAAGCAGCATCATGATAAACCACATGGGAGTTAAAAAGACGCGAATGATTGTTTGCGGAGTGCATTCCGCGGTCGACTTTTGAGATCGATTAGTGTGGAAACATCATGGAATGCAGTACTCATGAATCATCACTTACAATAAGTGAATTATAAGCGAATTATCTTTATCTCTGTCAGCGTGACAAACGAGACACGGGATTCATCCAAGAGCTTAAGAATGACTGCTATGTGGTCTACTCTATCGTCATTCTTTCAAGCAGCATAGGCAACTTATATCATCGCAGTTAACATAGACGGTCTTCTGTCACGCAACCTACTTCTAATGCATCCCCTAAAATTCATCCACATCATTGAAACGCCACAGAAGATGTGTCCCTGATCAATATCATACGTCATATCAGAACAAACCATGGGCATTCACATGGGATTATTAAAATGTGAGGTCCTTAAAGGTTTGGTTCCCTTATCAAGCCAATATGCGGCGGCAACCGACGATATGAATACTGTTGTCTCATCCTAGATATCTACAAATAAATAGAAACTACATATATAAGTTTAGCCGTATGTCACCACTAACATGTGTTATTTGGGTATATCTGCTCGAACATACCGGTTATACTGAATATGCATGTTAGCATACTTACAATGAGTAGGGCTATATTATACCTCTACTCTTCTAGGCGTCATAGTGAGTCGTTAATGAAAACTGCCACGTGTCACGAACTTCTCGCATTATAGCAAAGTCGAGCAGAACCAATGGCGCATACATCAAATAATTAATGATGTAATTTTCTCACAACGGTGGCGCATGAACAGAATTGCACAATTAAAAGTATGCCAACCCTCGCGCTAATAGCTCGACTGGATGGAGCAACATTAGATTTATTGTTAACATCGCACTTCACCAACCATGTGAAGGCCCCGGAAGTAACTTAACAGCCTAGCCAAGTTGTCCTAAGTTATAGATACGTATTTGTATATGAGATAAATAGAAGCGTGTATATCTGCTACATTATCTTGTTGAATATAAACCACTAACATGGCTTCAAATACGAAAGTGTAAAAAGCTTTAAAGAGGTCAGATTGTTTTTATTGTCATTATTAATATTGAATACCAGCGGTTTATGGTGTTCAGTCTTATAGCATCTGAAAAGCAGTAAATAATCTCACAACGAGGCTTTCTTCGTTACAAACAAGCATGTACAAAAAATGCCAACAAAAAGTATAACAGACGCCTAAAATGAGTTAATTACGTTCTTAAACAGTTACCTTTTCACGTCTTATTTGAGGACATTTGCGAATTTCTAATCCGTGGTGTTTTAGTCATTATAATTGACTGGCTCATATGATATGTATTGTGGTATTTGGGCGATAATGGATGATGTCTAGAAGACGAAACAGGTTTATTATAGCCTCGCCAAACCTCCATGCCAAGAAGGATAGACAGCATGACGCATAATCGGTTTCCTTACAACGACAGCCTTCACACAAACCATGAATTATGTGGTGGTAACAAGTGCATACTACATATTGTAACAGTACAGCTCTCATCATAACCCATAATATATATCAAATAGCTCAACACAACAAAATCGGGACAGGGGTTCAGCAGGTATCTTGTATTTGAAGGGGTATAATTATATGTCGAATATACAGCAGTGTCCAGTAACATCCTTTTGACGCCAGAAAGTTCATACAAGAATTCCCTGGCTTTCGAGAAATGGTTTTCACTGGCTTTACCCTAGAGAGAACTGCATTAACTGTAATCAATATAGTTATCGAATTAGGCCAGATTCACTAAGATGCCATTTGAGTATTGAAGCCTTCCGTCGTTTGATTTCACAGTTTTTCCTAATAAAATTATGCACCTAAGTTTACCTTTTAGGGCTTTATAATCACTTGACCAATTGAAAGGCAAGATCTGCCAGTGTCTGACTGACCTAATCACAAAACGATGGATGTAGCATTACAACATTCTGCGGACAAGCGTTACTCTAACCGTTAAGAGGGCGATGTCAGTTGTGCGCATGTATTTATAACAATACTGCAATACGCATTGGCCTTAATCTACTAAATACTCTTGTGTTAAAGAATACTCAAATAACATCACTTGTTATTCGTTATTTATCTGTTACGACTTATCATCAATACCTTCACGATGTACTACTATATTGCTACGCACAAAAATCACAGCACATAGTTGAGCTAGTAATAGACACCTGTGGTAAATAATTGATACTAAAAAATTAATTCCTATATGAAGCACCGGCGTTGGTCGCGATGATATATGTATGAAACTTACATTTATATGGATTGCACATTTTACTGTTGCCCAAAGCATACGCCCGTTGTGGACTTAATGCGTTGTCGCTAGAAATGGGACAGACATAAAATGCTTAAGATTTGTAACAGAATCAATTACCCATCACCAAGTGTTCGCAGCGGGAAGCTTATCGGGATTCGATGGGTGCTCAGCTTTTGACGATGAGTTTGCATGTAAATGCATACTCTTGTATATACCAGGCGGTGCTGATTGTTGCAATAATGTAACATTCCACCTATAAAAAAAATAATCAGTTCGTGTTGCACTCATGCGAGCGGAATTGTGTGTCTGGCAAAAATGTGCCGAACGCATGCAACGTGCGCACGTATCACGGTTGTTAAAGCAAATCGCAAGCATTTATTTAATACAGAACTATTAAATAGATATAAACATATAGATATATATATATATATATATATAGATATATATATAGAGATATAGAGATATAGATATAGATATAGAGAGATATATATAGAGAGAGATATAGATATACATATATATATATAGATATTATATATATACATATATATATATATAGATATATATACATATATATATATATAGATATATATATATATATATATATATATATATATATATATATATATATATATATATATATATATATATATATATATATATATGTAACTTGAAATGTGCTCTTCAATAGCAGCAAATCCTTAATCAACATGTGTATTACAAACAATCCCCTAACAAAAGCATGAAAGCAGCCTTTGTAACAGGGTTGTCTAATGTAGCTTGCTGTTGAAGCGTATAAATGTCTCTCTATCAAACCCAGCCTATATGACACTCAAAGGTTAACGCGTCAGAAATAGTACATATACTGGCTAGAGAGTAGGCTTAACTTCCCTGAATGCAAACATTTCATTGTCACTTAATACAATTTTAGCAGAAGCATTAAATACCTATAGCACCAGCATGTTCACGTTTAGACAAGAGCGATAGTTCTAAATTGTAACATGGGAAAGATATATTGCACAGAATAGCAATTACAGTATTGATTGTAAACGAAGGACTCTTTCTAGATGCATATGTAACCAATATTTCCCTCAGCGCCGTTCTTAATCTTTATTCAAGATTTCACGAATGGTTGTCGCATAGCTTACAGGGAATGCTCATATTATTAACATTTGGTATGCCCGAGTGAAATATATCGACAAACAGGGCAGATTGAATATATATCCCGAGTGTATATCGCCTTCACCATAGGCTGATTGGTTGTTCTACCTTTTGCGATGGCTTGATCTAGACGTATAATACATGCTTTACAATGTATGGGAAGGCAATGACTTTCCGCCCAAATAGATGTTGCCTAACTTACCTATTCAATGTCCCAAGCAACGGGCGGAGGTATGCCCTGGGAAGGCTGTCGCTACCCACTAAGTAAATTTTTCACGACTGATTACAGATGATTTTGTCCATGCAACCTGTGGTGACCTTTGATTGACCGCACAACTTACTGTTGACCACAACTGGGTGCTAGTGAACGCTATTTATAACCCTGCAAATGACCTGTAGAATCGCCAGTGAAGGGTATCAAGTACTTTGTTCTAGCAACGTCTCGCGGCGCACACTTCGCACCCCAGACATCGCCCATAAGCAATTGCGCATATTTGCGGGTTTTGTCATACTGAGTATGACTGTACAATAGGTAACATATGGTGTTCCATGATGCAAGATTATGCTATAACATTGACCAAAAGTCATATTTCAACCTTATTATGTCAAACGCTGGTAACGCTGTCATTTTATTGTATAACGGATACTATGGCCTCGACGCTAGCCACGAATGGTTTTTGCGGTTAAGCTCGTATAAGTGATCTTAATGTAGCTGCATGCTTCCATGTCGTCGTCCAAAAATGCGAACGAAATGTGATCGGTCATCGGATGATTTATGGGATGTATACTCAAATGGTCTCATGACATATCCTTCTTTATACATTACGCCTCAAATAACCCGCCATTGTAACCGCGTTACTGCCTGACATAGTGCCTACACCAATATATGACGACGTCGAAGATGTACGTTATTCTGGTAACATTTCGCTGATAGAACACCGATACAGACATTTTGTTAAGATCATTATCATGGTATATTTTGCTCGGTGGGGTACAAACCACATTTCAGCCTGGGATGGTACCTATTTACACTGCTAACATTGTCGATGACTTAACATGTGTGATAAACTGAAGTCGTGTATTATGTGCATGCAAGATCGCCCTTTATATCAATTATACGCATGGTTTCTCTTATAATAGACACTGACACCAGCTACTTGTACTATTTATGTTTTATCTCTCGGCCAAATTGGTTAGCAGTTATGATGCTAATGTAATTCAACTGATATTACAGTGACGAAACAGTTTTTTGCAATATCATGACAAACGGCAATGGACAGAAACAAAGTGGGGGTGCGTTTTTGCATTCTGTTAGGATTGCAGAAACAGTTCATTTTCCCCAACATCAAGTCAGCTATAAAAACATTCTCTGTCATCCTTAGCATTACAAACTAGAGGAGAGATTTTCCCAGAAGTTGAAGTATGATTGCTCTGCACTCCAACATAATATCATGCTATCAGCAGATTATGATAGGTTAAAACCCGAGGGGTCTTCCAACGTATTGTACTTGTTCATGCAGCTCATCAGCACCAGATGACCTATCGATGATCGAGGCACCGACTTTTAATATTTTGTACGATATTTAAGAATGGGTATGCACTTTGTTTCTGATAATTTGTATTTCCGTCCAGAGCACGAATGCTTTTATGTGCAATGTAAAAAACGCAATATACAATGGATGTTAAAATACTGAGGCAAGCCGTAAGCGTGATTAATGCGCATTTTGTTGTTTGACTATTTGCGATATTCAGCAGAAAAAGACACCCATTTCTCCCATGCGTGATTATGGTGTAGTATTTATTGAAAGCAACAACGGCTATCAACAATGTGAATACCATTGATGCCGATACTACTAAGAATTCATGTGACGTGATTTTGGAAGCATGTTACAACTACAATTATCATACTCGTATGAGTCTTATGAAACATATAACGTGAGTATATTTGGCCATAGGCCTACTTCAACATTAGTACTTCACACTTTATAGGGAGTTGCGATTGCAAACTGCACTATATTATATATATATGTATATATATATATATATATATATATATATATATATATATATATATATATATATAGATAATATATATATATATATATATATATATATATAGATATATATATATATATATATATATATATATATATATATATATATATATATATATATATATATATATATATATATATATATATATATATATATATATATATATATATATATATATATATATATAAGCTTTGGTCAGATAAGTAACAGTCTGATGTACCACATTTTAGTCCTGTGTCTCCATTTTCACAGTATAACTGAAGGATATGTATGCTCTAGCTCCCATTGTTGTAAAAGACGCTCTTTATCAATTGAGTTAGTAAGGCGCACAAGTTGCCTTGATATGATTATGGGCACAGATTGCGTATCAAATATTCATGGTGGCTAAGCAATAGATAGGCTGCTTTGTGGCGTGTACCATAACAGGAATTATGGTGGACATTAATAACATAGCATGTGCCCATATCCAGCGATTGCCTGTACAGTTTAATCGCTTACCTAATAATCCTACTCTAAAACATATCATGCAGCTATATGTTCGAATGTTTATAAGCGCAGTCACTTTGCATCAATACTGCAGCCATTGATGTATGCCGACATATCGTCTAGCAATATTCTAGAGCATTCAGATTACTAAAACGATGAACAATGCGTGGGTTGGTTGAATACTGAATTGTTTATCTTTAACAACATTATTCGGCATAGTTTGGAGTGTGAGAGTCTACGGCTCTGTGCAGGTGTGAACAAATTAATCTTGCAATTACCAGTTGTATTCGGTCTGAACGTAATCCACAGATCATAGCATTGACTATTCCTAATTTACTAACACATGCCTATGCACTTTCTACTTGTACCGAGCAGAAAGTGCTTATAAAAGAGTTAATACCTACGCTAAGAGGGCCCACTTCGTGTGGCTCTGCTGTGATAGCTTCCCTAATTATAGTACCTTGCATGTGTGAGGTGACACTACCGTGCCACAAACAACAGCACATGGGAATAGGACGTTGACGTCACTGCGATTGATGAGAGCGGGACAAACGTCGTTTCGCAGAGCCTTGTCGCTGCCAGAAAACGTCGAACAATTGGCGTATGAATAGCGAGAATAGCAAGTACACTATTTGATAAATAACCCGGTCTGGGGTACAGCAATCGAAAACAGTTTGCTTCTAACAGTGTCCGCGCAGTTTACGATCCTCGATATTTCATGTCCGCACTGTTTGAATTCGACAATAATCAATTGCGCATATTATTTATGTCATTATTGACAGAACGCTGAACCAATACAAGCCGACACCCATAATGCGTTGATATAAATATATGCCGCAATAATTATCTATCTTGTAATTATGTACATTGAGAGGAATTTTATGTCAGCCTTATTGATGGGGTTTTTTTCATATATTTATCAATGTATTTTATCAATATCTATTGTTGGCCAATCGTGCTTCATGCAGTGGACTACATGTCGCAAGAAAACTTCATGCGGAAGAATACAAATTACTGACAATCTATTATATAACTGGCATTTATAAAGCTCGGTATGTTCAGCGTACGTTTGGTTACAGACAAACACCTAATGTCGAAGAATAATTTCACTCAATGATAACATAACTTCGTCAATAACTGGTGTGGGATGCTAGAGACCATTCGAATTTGATGTTTGGTTTTAGCCACCAACAGTTGTGAGTATTTGCCTGGTTTCCACTGCGTAGGTGGGCTTGAGAGAAGAGGTTTAAGTTATGTAAATAAGTCCGTTATACTTAGCAGTGCGTTCGCAAATGAGTATTTGCACCGATTTCCGATTACTAGTTCGCAATTAGCATCGAATTTGTCGAACGTTGTTTGGCGTATAGATTTCAAACGAGGAGTTTCCATGCATATAAACACTCAGCAGATGGAGCTTGTCTTTAACATAATGCAATTATCAATATTCCGACTTACATGAGGCCGATCACTTGATAATTCACCCATATGAGCGGAATAGTTTTGTTTTGTGATTACACATACAATGCGTGTATGAATTAAGGCCACGACTGAGTATACAAGTAACAATAAGTTTGCTTATTTCAATTTATGAAATATGTCCCAAAAGCAACTCCCGGTGCAATTATGTTATCATTGAGTTATCAACCTACAGGAAAACGTATAGAAGGGTTTATTACAAAAAAAACACAAAGGTCTCAGGCTAAGTCACGAATTTTATCATCTGGCGATAGTTTGTGGCTGCAAGGTGTAATTTCGTCTTAATTGACAGGTGCCCATTGTCACCCGTAGTTATGAATCCATATAGTGGTGGGGATGTGATAGTCATAAACATCTAATGTGGCCTGTTTTCATTATTTGTGTAAATGGATATGGCTTGCGGTCAGACAGAAGCGATACTGCAAAACGAGGAGTCAATCATGCAATGTGGTCACCGCGTCTTTTATTATGACAAACATCTCGACCCTCAGTGTTTATAGCTCGTAAGAGATTTGCCATATAATATTCTACCATATTGTATTAACATATCGCTCGGCACTTTAATGATAACTTACAAAAACACAAGACATGTTGTAGTCATGGGGTTTTCACAGCATCATATGAAACAAAACTTTTCGTGAACAGCATATATGCCTAGTGATACTGATATTAAGAAAATGTCAATAGATCTAACAAAGAAGGTTTAGATCGTAAATCATGAAATAAATTAACATTACGTACAAATAGAATCCATTTGGATATCTAATGGCCAAATTTCTCTATCAACCCAACCTTTTGAATCTTAACATATTACTGCAAGAATCCGATCGTATTTACGACAGAAGTTCAAATGAATTTCCATATTTGTCCGTATTTATAGCAAGGGTATCCATGTTAGTAGCCGTTAATATACCAGCGTAATCATTGCATGTTGAAAGGCTGAATAGATAAGCTGATCTAACATCGCATGCCTGTGTTGTTCCATTTGATAACCAGAATAATAGCAGGTTTGGATGTATGTGTTATATGTTTGGGATTAGTCCTGACCGTGATAGATTTTGAAAGTGCTTTATTGAATTAGAAGCCCCATCTGCTAATGGATCATTTCAGAATATCGTTATAAAGTGAAATTAATCTACTTCAAGTGGTAAGTGCACGGATAGGTCATATTTGTTCAGCATCAGAAATCTTTATGCACCATGGTAAAAATGTATCTATTACCTATCCCCATCGAATTCATTAAATTACAGTAATGGAGCACTTCAGCTCACACTTGCTTCAAAATCAAGAATTAGGGACAAATGGGCATCCATATATGCCACGCTACAGACTGACATTGCAGTGGAGGAGATATTCAGCGACATTGTTGTTAGGTACTGAAGGGCAGACAGCGACCAGTTCAGGAAAAAACATGATACATCAACTGAAATTCCAATAGTGAAAGTGTGGCCTCTACACTGGCTAGTGCTAACTAAAGAGATCATTTTCAAGTAGATATGAGTCAGGGCTCACCAGTCATTATACTTAGGGTGCTTTACCTTGTGTGGAATAGTAGGTAGTTTGGATCACCTTTACTGCCATGCTTGGTAGCCCTCTGTTGAGAAAGACCAGTCTCCCCAGCCGGGCAGTTGATCTTGCAAGGCAGTACAGGCTGCCCTAGAGCCAGGCGATTGCTGCAGATTGCTCTATGCGGCTTAGCATAATGGCGGAATGATTCCTCACCTTAAGATGATTACCAAAAGTGATGTGCTCTTTCAAAAGTGTGCGGTGCAAAAATCAGTATTCCCAAATACCCTTTCTACCATTTGCCGACTATTTGTGTGTTTGGCAATGTCACAACAAATGTGGTCACTCATTCCTGAAGCATGGGATTTGAGAATAGCCAGCATGTGTGATTGGACCTAAGCTTCTGCTTGATGCATAGTACATTGGACCTGGTAATGCAAATTTGAAAATATTTAACATTTTGAGCCAAGGCTAAGGCTTATATGTTGCACAGATAGTTTACAATGTTTCAAACGTCCCTCCTTGACATCTTGGTATGCATGTCCTATGTGTCTATTTAGGCTGTTACTTCATGAGCAAACGATCGGTTATCACTCAGTAATTAGTTGTGTCATTGTCCCTACATTTATTCTACTACTACCAAAACCATGTGTGTTTGGATACTTAATTAGATACAGCCTTTACCAGTCAAGCATATGCAAGCCTCCAAACTTCCCGTTAGGTAACTTCCAGCGCCTAAGTTGTATAATTCAAAAGATGCACCAAAACTCAATATCAGCCTTTTTGTGCAGCATTGTTTAGGAGTAAGGCACGCAGTGGACAGTATTCTCAGGTTTGGGTTGTCAATGACAAAATCATTGGGTTATTATTGTGCTTGCGCTGTACTCCCACTGCATCAATATTGTTGGTAATCCGTTTAGTCAATGTGATCTCCTTTGAGCCCCGTGGGTGTAATTGTAACCATTGCGTATTTACACCAGGCATGGCTTCAACACTTCAAGTAACTCAGCAAGGTCTTCATCAACTTTGCTTTCTGAGGACGCTGGGAAGCCCCAGGCAGTGACATCATATTGACCTCCCCATGAAGCACTTTTAATATCGAGCTGTCAATTCCGGTTGTTTGGAAAACACAGAACCACGGTGACACTTTATTTGCCATCCTAGTTCTTTCATGCAATCGAATGTGGACCTTTTAGGATCGAACCTTGCACACCAAGCCTTAGTTTGTAGCTACAATACAACAGATGATCGTGAATCGCTTCAAAACATCCCGGCACAATAATATGACACTGCATATAACTTATAGCATTTAGATCGATTATATGTGCCCTGCAATGTTATAGTTTGCCTTTTCCCTTCGATGATATTGATTCAACTCACCAAATTAGACATGACCACTACTTCTCTAAACAAAATGCTGCTCATTAAGTCTATGACAGTGCATATGGGTTGATCTTCACCTAACAGAAGCTCTTGCTTAGGCGTGGAAATCTGACACATAAAATGTATGGTGTTTTTGAAGATAAATTTTAGTCGTCTTACTCTTGCACCTTTGAATGTACTTTCACTAAAACGATTGCTGATAGTCTATGAACAAATCATCAATGGCCATGTTATTGCCTTCTTTAGCATTGTATGAAATAAGCAGCCCATATGAAATAAAAGTATAAATGACACATTCTTGCACCAGCGTTTGTAATTATTCATAAAGTAAATAAACATCATTCTATTTTTCAATGTTTGAACCATTGGTGGTATTTACAAAACGTGATACGTCGTATGCGCTTAATGGTGTAGTAGCCCCAGCCGACTATATTGATCGATTAGTTTGATCGTTTAAGCAATACAGAATGCCAGACTCAAAATTGTTTTATTTGATTTGGCGTATTTCATTTCACTTACAAGTAAACCAAGTCTTCCGTTTGGACGATAAATACGTGCAAACGATAGCCGTATAAACACAAAGTACACCTTAAGGTTGAGGTGCCTTCTTCCCATTCCAATTTTCCAATCAAAGAAGGCGGTGGCATGAAGTTGACCCAGCGGCTTTTTTTCGGTTTTCAGCTGAATGCTGCAACCGGGCGCTGACAAATCATCGAATAATACGTATGCACGACACGTACGGAAGCTATAAGCGGCATGATTTGTATACGGGTTTAGGTCAGCTTTCTGCTGATACATCGGTCGATATAATACACCATTAGAACGATGCCAACCCCCATGCTATATGCTCGACTGGATGCAGTAATATTGGAGTCATTCTCTAATGCTCCATCAACCACGTGTCGGCCAAGAAAGCAACAGCCTGATTGAGACAGTTGATTTATATTGAAGGTACGTATTTGCATGACTTGCTACCATATTGTTCTGAAAATCAAATACAAGCATGGTTTCAAAAATGAGAGCGCCCCTTTGTTACGAGTACACAGTTTGTGCAAATGTTAAATAAACCTGTTGCTGTGGCTATGTCATGTTTGCATCGTTATATGATAGCTCCATGTGCGTTTTAAAATGTCTGTTATCGCCACTCTTAAGTTATGACAAGAGGTAGCTGAGTCATATCAAGCGGGGAAAGAGGCCTGAATCGCTTGTTCGCTCATCTACAAGCGATAATTCATGCACCTAACCCTTCAAGCATGTTGCACTTTCGCATTTAGTTTAGCCAAAAACAACAAAACCCCCGCATACCATTGCTTACAAAGTTTCTAACACCTATTGTTGAAAGGTTGAAGTAAGTTGCACATTATTCATAGAATAGATTTGTGCGCCACCCCTGCATTTTACAATCAATGTCTTACATTGAATTATACTCAACGCTGGGTAATGCTAGTACATTAAGTTCTTACTATGATAATCTCAATCTTGAATAAAAAGGCAAAATATATTGCGCAATGCTGGCAGCACATTTGCATTTAAAGCTATCATCCAAATACTACTATTGCACCAGTGAACCAGAGCACCAACTAGAGAACAAAAATATACCCCGACCACAAATACTGAGTAATATTAATTTGACCTTAAGACAAGAGTCCTGTTGACAGCGTGGACGATTTGCAAATGTTTGCTGTCTCTCCAACCAAAGGTTCCATTCAGACGGACGCATAAAGTGATTTACGTACCTAAGCGGGCTGGGTCGACAGTCCTGCCAACATAACGATCTCAAATTCACAAAGGCTGACTGGATGCGAACCACTCTGTCTACAAAAGCACGAGTATCTTTGATCCATCAGGCACCTGGCCAACGGTGACTTTTCTATAATAACCCTTAAGAACAAGGTTACGGAAACAACACGAAGCTTCTGTATATATGTACTGACCTACTGTACTTGACGAAATCGTCTGAGTATGCCTACTTCGACATGGCTGACCTCAAAGAGTAATTAACCACGAGGTGCTGGGTATAAAAACCGATTAGTGTGCAAGAGCCGTCTTATAAAACGGAGGCAGCAACGGCACAGTTTCATACCAACATCTCATATGTTCATATTAACATATATGCACCAAGAGTAACAATGTTGCCAATGACATCACATTACAATGAGAAAATTTCAATCGTTGGTGTCTCGCGGCCGCATTTCCTGCGAGCCGTTCAATAAAATTGTGGTTTTTATCGACAACACGTCTGGGTGGCATTTTTCGTTAGCCACATGTCAGATTCAAATGACGATATGAGAAGACAAACGAAGAGCATGCAACATATGCCCATCCCACAGTGACCTACAAATGTAACCATATACCATATATATATATATATATATATATATATATATATATATATATTATATATATATATATATATATATATATATATATATATATATATATATATATATATATATATATATATATATATATATATATATATATATATATATATATATATTTATATAATGAACAACCCGTGGAAGGTGTATGACAGTGTTTCTCCTGTCTATACCTATACTATTAATACAGGGTTGTAGCTATCCTAAGAGGGTACACTCCTGAGATGACTCCATGCTTTAACAGACGCCGAACCCGATACGCCTGATCAACAGTGCCACCGGGCTTTTTTTGATTCCATAGTAACATCGCCTGTTCACGGTGGTGCACTTCATGTCATTTCGCAAACTCTACACGGCTTATTAGATCTATAAACTCCAGATCTTCACATCTCACTGGCAATCCAACAAATATTAATGTCTACCCCAGGCTAGTTCCCACGCTCTAGACAGTTGTTGACGATCTAATATCACCGCCCACAGCGGGAACATTGACGATCGAGAATAGTTACCGACGCGGACGCTGTGAGAGGCGAACTGTTTTGAAGGGTTTACGCGGGCAATTTATCAAGTTGATATTTATTACATATTGTAGACGTTATTTTCGGTATTTTGTTACCTATGTTCGAAGTGTTTCGGCGGGGAAAAGGTTGTGCGAAACGAAATTTTTCCTGCTCTCATCAGCCCAGTATTTCCATGTACTCACGGTAGCGCAACCTGAAGATTGCAGTGTATTATAATTAGGGAAGCGATCACCACAGAACCGCTAGAAGTGAATCATCTTAGCCAAGCTACAAACTGATAGGTATTAGTCGGAGGTTGTAGTTGTTGTTGTTCGTAATACCAGGTAAGCCGTTTTGACAACTATGGCCATGTACATCTTTTGGAGGCTGTAATACGGAAAATTAAGCATTATACGATTGGGCTCCACTAGACTAAACATAACAAGATTCCTAAATCTTCAGCATCGATCAACCCATGCTCTGTCAAACGTGTGCTGTATGGTGGGTTCACTCTCCCATTGTATTCGGTTCCGTAGAACTCCAGTGCTAGTCACATCATTTTTTGTGGGTGGCAGGCTCTATGTACGTGGCTACGAAAGCGACAGGCAACCACTAGCTTAGCGTCGCCTGCATTTTAATGGTATTCTGATCATATAGGATTACGGTTGCCATACGTAATCGAGCGCAATCAAATCCACAATATTGGATAACGAATATACATTAACATGAAAGCATTTATAATCGATATTACATCGACAAATCAACATGTGCTAGCCCGAGCGCGCACAAGAATGGTAATGGTGAGGGTAATATTAATGTTTTAACGTCATTGTCAACAACGGGGAGATATCGCGGCGATAATGAAAAGCCCCTTATGATCCAGGGCCCACTTGGCACAAACAAGTTGCCTGGTCGGGGATAGGACAAAGGTCCAACATAATAACATTTAGTGGCTTGGCGGGTGTATCACCTTTCAGAGATGGGGCCATATATAACGTGATTATCCGAGTCACGAGTTTCCAGTCAGGTTTTAACACTTAGGAAAATGTGATTAGGCTAACAACTAAACCGGTTTGCACAAATCGAGTATCCAATATGTTCCTCAGTATCAGCGATAGGGATACCCATCACTCCGTTACAATGCAACGAATGATGCCGATATTGTTATTTCACAATATTGTATGTGCACATAAATGTATACTTATATACATGGATATATATATATATATATATACATGGATATATATATATATATATATATATATATATATATATATATATATATATATATAGATATATATATATAGATATATATATATATATATATATATATATATATATATATATAGATATCTATATATATATATATATATATATCTCTATATCTCTATATATATCTATCTCTATATATATCTCTCTCTCTCTCTCTATCTCTATATATATATATATCTATATATCTCTATATATATATATATATATATATATATCACCTTGGTACAGGGCATGAAATAACCTTCCAAGCATCATCAGCCAAAGGTCGCGGACACTCAGGCGAGGATGCTTCTATGTTGTAATTGATATTAAATTAAGTTACATACTAGTCAAAGATGAACTGAGGGGTATGCATTATAAAAGGCGTCAAATGGCCATAATAGTTGTATTTGTTCCATGCGTTATGGTGATTCGTCTAGTATTCACGCAGTATCTATCTCATATTCGGCTATACAATAGTTTTCGATCAGGGGTAGGGGCCCTTGCTACCCGTCTACAGAGTTGATACGGTTATATCATGCCTGGATTATCGGCCCTCTGATATGATAATATTGAAATATAGAAACTTCCTTCCATCAGCAACTACCTCCTCTTTTTCGCAGGCGATTGGGGAGGTGCCTGTGACAGCTATAAAGACTGATGCAGGAAAGCAATCACCGCTGGTTTTATCAATAGCTCAGGCCAGGACAGGGTGAAGGGGCGTAAGTTGAGGTAGAGCAAGTTAAACTGACTTTGATGCTTGCTTTCGAAGTATTGAAGGGCAGAATACAACATGTTATTTTCGTTTTGGAATGCTGACCCTGAGAACGCATTCGATAAAGCCGCTGCCAAATTAATCAAAGCACTTTGCCCGTCTAAGGCAAAATCTTCCCGTCTTGTTGTTAACGCTCCACCGAGAAGTACCTCAGGTATTATACCACGTGGAGTGAAGCACAAGCGAACCTCAGCTTCTTCTTCGTCAATACCTAGTAATCATGATACCCTTGTTAACTATGATATATTCTACAAAGTGTGCAATTTGCCAAATTTACTAACCTCTAAGAACATATTGAGATGCACCATTTGCTTGTGTTATTTATCATCGATTCAGCTACTTTGGAAGAGGCCGAAATGACGAAATATTCGATTGGAGGAGTCATAATCAATCTTACCATGATTACGGTGTCACTATAACTGTTTGGTGAAGATGTCAAAACAAAAAGCACTTATCGACCTCAACAGAAAAGGGCGGACCTATCTGAATATGCAAATAATTGCTATGTTGATGCGCGCAGACAAAACCAGACCTATCTGAGGCTCCTCATTACTATTTTGACAGAGGTAAAAGGGACATTGGTTGATGGAACGCACGAGTGGTCATTTGGTGATAGATCCAGTTGTGTTGACCGTGGAGTCTGCTGCAGTCCGAGTTTGGCATAAGGGGCTCTATCAACTAGTGTTAGTGACGAGCCTGCCCTTCCAGGTGAAACTAATGTTCTAAACAAGAGTACTGACAAGGATGTATTGTGCATTACAAATTTGAGATGAGCTCGTCGCCTCTTCGTCGAGTGTTATGCGTATATGAGGCATGTATATGTGATTGTACAGGGTATGTGGTTCAATTATTATTGCATTATGTTGGGTATCTGTCAGACCAAAAAGATTTATTATCATGTGCGTAAGTCATTTACAACATAACAACAAGTCTTTCAAGCTGCTAACATGAGCCTGTCTATGAACCTATCCACTCAGCCGTCCCTATGCTTTTTATGATCAGATTCTTTGTTCACAGCCAAAATGACGCGATACACATAATTTGCTACTCTCTGGTAAGCTACAAGATGATTTCGTGTTTTCAGAGAGCCTTGTAGCACCGCGTTGAGTGACATTTTTACCTTGATGTACTTTAGGGAAACTCATTGATTATGAGGCACAGCTGTGCATGACCCTAATGGCATCACCTGACAATACGTCTACATCTACTCATGGAAGTGATCTATTGTGTTTTCCCCAATCACCACACTCCTGTATACCATGAAACATCAGTTACTTCAACGTTCCCTTACGGTCATCACTAGCTGCACTATGACGAACGGCCGAAAAGCATCGCTTAGCGTGTTGCCTTCCTGGCAAATCCAGAAACAATTATTTAGGACAAGTCACAAACCAATTCCAGTGTACATACCGGATGAAATTATCTCCTATCAACCCTACAGAACCTTCCGCTTACATGATCAGCAGTAACATTTCACTGAGCAGTCATTTCTCAAATTGCGTGTATATCGCTCCTCGTCTGATGCACTTTATCTGTGGAAGAAGGTTCAGTTTTCAATGGCCATATTAACGCCTTCCAGATAAGTCCATGGCCATCTGTGAGATCTTGCTAAACTGTTTTATTATTTGTGCGTAGCACCGTGTAATGACTTTATCAGTCAGAGTTTTCGTCGATATTATTATCACTACGATTGTATTGTTATTCATAATATGTGCTTCATTAATGCAACTCCTTAAATCCATCCCTATTATTGAAACGCCACCGAATATGTGTCATGATCTAGGCCCTCAAAAATATCATACGTCATATCAGAACAAAACTTAGGCATTCATGCGGGATTAATAGAATGTTACATGCACACATTGTACTGGCAGTTTGTCTTCGCTACAAGAAAATAAAGACCCAACAATACACACATAGAAATCTCCAGTAAACACAGCAGCATGAACAGTGGCCAGGCCCGCTCTAAGTGCTTGTCTTGTTGTGAGTCGAGTATAGCCCAGGCCTATCATATGCAATGGCGCATATATCAAATACAGATATTACATGTCGTAATTTGCTGAAAACGATGGCACATGCAGCTTGTGGAAATATGAACAGTACGATTACAGTCTTATTTGCCTCGTGCATTCACCTTAGTTACCGCTTGTGTACAAATAATGACAATGCATGGAATATGTACCCAAACGAGTAATGAAGACATCATGTTATTTTACTTTATATTTGCATTGATTGTCTTGTAATTGGCGTGCTGTGTCAGTAAACATCTAAACTTTGTAAAGGGATAAAGCTATACCAATCTAATGCGAGAGCAGATACAAGGACACGGCTTCTTTGTCGCATTAATTATATCCAGCCATCTTTGTCACTGGACTCTGCCTTGTTTGACGCAATATATATTCATGGTAATCATCAACGTCTGTGTGGTGTGCCATAATGTCTGACAACATGATGAATATCTGCATTAAGGTCAGCGTCTGTGTGGTGTGCCATAATTTCTGACAACATGATGAATATCTGCATTAAGGTCAACGTCTGTGTGGTGTGCCATAATGTCTGACAACATGATGAATATCTGCATTAAGGTCAGCGTCTGTGTGGTGTGCCATAATCTCTGGCAACATGATGAATATCTGCATTAAGGTCAGCGTTCGGCTTCGATATAATGCACCATTAGAGCAATGCCTAACCTCATGCTATATGATCGACTGAACGGGAGTAACAATGGAGTTATTCTCAACATCCCATTTCTCCAACCATGTGTTGGCCTAGGGAGCATAAGTTCTAGATATGTATTTGAGAGAGATAAATAGAAACGTGTATATCTGCTACAATATCTTGTTGAATATCAAGAACAAACATGCATCCAAAAAGTTTGAAAAGTTTTAACGAGACAAGAATGTTATTGTTAATATTCCATACCAGCGTTTTATGGGGTTCAGGTATGTAAGGTAATGTCGGCATAGTTTGCCTTATGGCATCTAAAAATCTCGCATAGTGGCTTTCTTCTTTGCAAACAAGCATGTACAACCACAACGACGGATGTAACCAATATAACACATCCTATTAAAAATGTTGTCGGATTATCAACTGACGATATGTAATTTCGTACAGTGGTGAATGCTGTTATGCAGCACCATTCTCCCTGGTGTACATACGCGTTGGTGACAACCAACAATTACACCTTCTCGTGCTACTGGATTGAAAACTTACCTATTCAATGACCACCCAAGCAATGGGTGGAAGCAAGCTGTGGGAATGCTATGGCTACCCACGAAATAAATGCTGCGTTAATCATCAGCAATCATTAGTTATGCTCTCTTTTTAAGGACCGATTACCAATGAGTTCGTCCACACAACTTGTGATGATCTTTTAATGGACCGCCAAACAGAAATCGTCGTATAAAGTATTACTCGAAGGCTGTGATAAGAACAGATATACAATTCATTATTCTACCATAGGTAACACATGGTGTGCCCTTGTGCATACCTATTTTTAAACATCGACCGAAAGTCATATTTCAGCCTTATTCTGCCAAACGTTGGTCACACAGTCATTTTATAATGTTTTACGGATACCATGGTCACGATGCTAGTCACGAATTGTTTTAGCGGTAATGCTCGTATAAGTTACCTTTATGTAGCAGCTTACTTCATTGAAGTCGTTAAAAAAAGCGAATGTAAAATGACATTCCAAGACATTCCCTGTTTTATATATTTCACCTCGAATAACCCGACATTGTAACCGCGTTACTGCCTGAAATACCGTCCTACACCAAGATATGACAGCGCCAAAGATATGTTTTATGGTGGTACCATTTAGCTGATAGAACACAGATACAGACTTTTGTTAAAAGTCATAATCATGATATATTCTGCTCGGTGGGGTACAAACCCCGTAACACCCAGGGATTGTTCCTTTGAACATGGCCAAGCAGCATGGTAAGATTTACCAGTGGTTAATAACGTAGACATAAGATTTGTGATAGGCATGTAATATGTACAAACAAGAACGCCCTTTACATCAACTATTCCCATGGTTTCTCAAACCATAAACACTGACGTCAGCTGCTTGCATTCGTTTTGTATTTTTATAGTATTTGCACCTTGGAATGCTTAAGAACTGTAAACGTCTCTCTGCCATATAGGTTTGCAATCATGATACAAACGCTATTCACCTGACATTACAGTAAAAAAACAGTACCATGACAAACAGCAAGTGACAGAAAAAGAATGCACGGGAAGTTGGAATGGAGCATTCCACAGTGGGAGCGCACGATCGCATTCTGCTAGGACGCAACCTGGAATACAGGAACAGTTCATTTTTACCAACATAAAGTCAGTTTTAATAACATTATCTCTATTATCCATTGCATGACAAACGAGAAGGACAATTCTCCCTGAGTTCAATCCAGCATATTATCAGACACGCTTATGATCGATTGAACCCCGAGGGGTCTTATAACTTATAGTAAGTTTTATGCAGCTCATCAGCGACAGTTGACCTGTCAATGATTTAGGCGCTGGCATTTATCATATGTTATTTCATATCAAACCTCTGATGCTGATGTTCGATTCTTAAGAATGAGTATGCACCATGTTTCTAGCAGTTTGTATTGCCGTCGAGAGCAAAATAGGCACAGAATGCACACACGCATGCTTTCGTGAGCACCGCAATAGTCGATATATGCAGTTAATGTTAAAATACTGAGGCAAGCCATAAGAGTGATTCATGCTGAGTTTGCTGTTTGTTCATTTGCGATAACGCAGCATTAAACACCTATTTCCTTTTATCGTGCCCATGATGTGTTATTAATTCAAAGCAACAACGGATATCATTAATGTAAATATTATTGATGCCGATTCTACTAATTTTTTCATGTGAAGTGATTTCGGAAGCATTTAGCTACTACAATAATCATACTTTTATGATTCTTATAAATAATACAATGAGTATATATTTGACTATACACGCTTTATACCATATTGGTATGATTGCATGCTGCCGGTGTGGGTAGGGCTATTTCAATATAAATACTCTACACGCGATAGCAAACTGCAAGATGCATCACGCTTCTCGCAAATATTATGGCATATATTGTCATAACAACGGCATGTGACATGCAACGTGGTGATTCAACGACCGATTTCCCATCCTGGAACGGTAGCATATGTAGTTGGTCGGGATATGAACAGAACCATTGCAGTCTTGGTTGTCTTATCCGTTCACGTCAGTAGTCGTAGGAGCATACAATAGTTGTCTGTGCCAGTAGGTTCGAGATCTTAATTTTATTTTTAGGCAGACATCCGAGTTGCTATATTCAGCACAGAGAAACTGGCGATTTATCTCTGCCTCTTGATCAGATTATATATATATCTGGCCGTCTCTGTTGTTGGTCACTGCCTTGCCCGGTGCAATATATCTTTATTGAAATGCCAACGTCTATATCATGCACAGGCCGCACATCCGGATTTGTTTTCTCCCTTGCGCTATATATGATATAAGGTAGGCAACTCCCGACGATGAAACCACAAAGGTTGCTCAGAATACCGCTTCCCAGTGCCCTACTGGTACAAAACGACCTCTCGCTGGATAGCGGTACGACCTGTATTATAAGAGAGGCAACTTGATTTTAACAAGGCAAATATTTAAATCACATCGTTTTGATGACAAATCTCTTAAATTAGCCACATATAAGGTGAATATGCTAACAGGTTTATGTACAAGAGTAACCCCGCAGAGAGTAGTGATGACATCATGAGCAATGAGAGGGTGCTAACAACGAAATTTGCCAGCAAACAATGGGTTATGTAAAATTTTAGTGGCAATGGCTGAGAAAGAGAAAAATATGGTGGTTAGAATGGTAAGGTCTTATCACAACGTCGTAATTATTGGCACGGTAGTGGTGGGCAAGTCATGGTTGTTGTGCCAAGTTGCCACCACAATACGGCACTTGGGATAACTGTTGTATTGACTGTTGCGGCTGGAATTGCCACAACGCAGCAACCAAAAGATGTAGCGCTGCACTGGTGGGCAGGAAAGTAGGTAAACAATAATTATTACAGTTGAGAACATATACAAAATAAAGTCCATCCGGACGTCGGAACTGACTGTAATGTAATGCCTGTGATGGTCTAATGTCAGTAATATGATGTTTGTATTAAACATAGCCTGGACGCTTTTTATGTTTATATGAAGTTTTTTCTCCTATGTTCAAGACTGACTTGAACATTGGAGCATGTGGCATACAAGTTGTCTTGTGTGGGGATTTTGCTCAGATATCCCACCCACCCCCCACCCCCCTGCCATCCCTCCGTACCTGTCACCCTATATGATGACAGTGTAACGTTTTGATACAAAGACCATATATTTTACTATTTGGATCTGGAGGCTCGCATGTTTATTTCAGACCGTTTATCAAAATTAGATAGGGTCTGGCCAATCTAAGAGGCTGAAGACAAAGGCTGGGAACAATATGCTTTCGGAAAGCTTAAGGCTTAAATGTGTGTACACCAAACAAATCATACCATTTTTAGAAGACATATCACTCATTGTAGCAACAGCGAATAGTAAAAGAAGATAATATGAATTCTTGAATACAGCAGATGGTCATAGGCTTGTGTTTGGAAATTGGTGGCGTACTAAGGTTATACAATAAAACAGCATTTAATGAATGAAGTTACTAATTCTTGACCACACAGCCGATTGTCGTAGCTGACAAGTACGCATAAAGCTGGCTTGTGGTAGTGACACAGCAGGTATTCTGACCTCCCATGTTTATGGTGCACATAGACTTTAATATGGCGGCAACTAGTAATTTTCTTGTTTTTTCTATTGACATAATTTTGTTAAATAGGTATATATATAGATATAGAGGATATATATATAGAGATATAGAGAGATAGATAGATAGATATATAGATATAGATATAGACATATAGATATATAAATAGATATAGATAGATACATAGTTATTTATATATAAAGAGATATAGACATATACCTATATATAGATATATATATATATATAGGGATATATATAGAAATATATATATACATATACCTATATATATATATAAATATATATATATAGGTATATATATATATATATATATATATATATAATTATATATATATGCGTGTGTATATATATATCTATATATATATCTATATATATATATATATATATATATATATATATATATTCATATATATATATATATATATTTATTCAAAAATCTTTATATTCAAATATACATTTTATACTATCCGGAAAACATGCTTGATGTGATGAGCATAAATATTGTCAGTTGACATAATGGCTCAAACGCAGACGTCACTCAGTCTACATGAGACTGAAATATGTCTAAACATCAACAGAGTGCTCACTAACAAATCGAATTCAGAATTTCTGCGAGCTGGAGAGGTCAAGATCATAAATTGAAACTGACACGTCCTTTCAAACTCATAAAAGTAGAGTAATGGAACATTTCACCTCACAGGGCTTCAAAATCAAGAATTAAGGGACAAATGGGTATTCATGTATACCACGCTACAGACTGACAGCGCAGTGGGGGAGACATTCAGCGACATTGTTTTTTTAGGTATTTAAGGGCAGCCAGCGACCAGTTCAGGAAAGATACATCCACTGAAATCTTAAAGAAATTCATCATAACTGACCCAAATTCAAAAAGTGAAAGTGTGGCCTCTACACTGGCTAATGCTAACTAAAGAGATAATTTTCAGGTATATGAGAGTCAGACTCACCATTCAGTAGTAAGCATTAGAGTTTGGGCGCTTTATCTTTGTTGAACTGCAGGTAGTTCGGATTACCATTACTGCCATGCTTCGTACCCCTCTGTTGACAAAGACAGCTCTCCCCAGCCGGGCTGTTGATCCTGCAAGGCAGTACAGGCTGCGATTGCTGCAGATTATAATGAAACTGCTCATTCAGTCTATGATAGTATATATGGGTTGTTCTCCACATAACTGAAGCTCTAGCTTAGGCGTGGAAATCTGACACATAAAATGTATGGTTTTTATCAGAAGATAAATATTAGAGGTCTTACCCTTGCATCTTTGAATATACTTCCACTGAACGATTGCTGATAGTCTTTGTACTATTCATCAATGGTAATCCTATTGCCTTCTCCAGTTTTGTATGAACTAAGCAGCTTGTAATGAAATGAAAGGATTAATGACACATTCCACACCGGTGTTTGTAATTATTCATTAAGTAAATAAAGATCATTCTGTATTGCATGTTTGAACCATTGATTGTATTAATCAAACGTGATTTGTCGTATGCGCTTACTGGTGAAGTAGCCCCAACACTGTATTGTTTGATTAGTAGGACCGTTTAAGCCGTACAGAGATTGCCGGACACAAAATTGTTTTCTTTGATTTCGCGTATTTCATTTCACTTCCGTTTGAACGATTAAGACGTGCAAACGATAGCCGTTTGAACACGAAGTACACGTTCAGGTTTGGGTGTCTTCTTCTCATTCCAATGTGCCAGTCAAAGAAGGCGGTGGCATGAAGTGGACCCAGCTACCTTTTGTTCGGTTTTCAGCCAAATGCTGCAACCTGGCGCTGGCTAATCATCCAATAATACGCATGCATGACACGTACGGAAGCTGTAAGAGGAATGATTTGTAAATGGGTTTATGTCAGCTTTCTGCTGATACATCGGTCGATATAATACACCATTAGAACGATGCCAACCCCCACGCTATATGCTCGACTGGACTGAGCAACAAGGAAGTAACAGCCTGATTGAGACATTTGATTTATATTGAAGGTAAGTATTTGCATGACTTGCTACGATATTGTTCTGAAAATCAAATACACGCATGGTTTCAAATACGAGAGCGCTCCTTCTTTACGAAGGAGCGCTTTACGGAGTTAACAGTTTGTGCAAATGTTAGATAAACCTGTCGCTTTGGCTATGTCATGTTTGCATCGTGGTGATGTTATATGATAGCTCCATGTGCGTTTTAAAATATCCGTTATCGCTACTCAAAGGTTATGACAAGCGATAAATCATGCAATAAACCCTTCAAGCATGTTGCACGTGGCTGTAAGTTTTGCCACAAATAACACAACCCCCGCACACCATTGCTTACAAACATTCTAACGCATATTTTTTGCTAAAGTTGAAGTAAGTCGCCCAGCATCTATTGTATGATTTCTGCGCAGCTTCTGTATTTTACAATAAATGCCTTACATTGAATTATACGCAGTGCGGGCGAATACTAGTACAGCAAGTGCATGTGGTGATAATCTCAATCGTGAATCAAACGGCAAAATAGATTGTACAATGCCGGTAGCACATTTGTATTTAAAGCTACCATCCAATTAGAGAAAAGACTACAAATATTGAGTAATATGCCCTTCACCTTAAGACAAGATTATTGTTGACAGCTGGACGATTTGCAACTGTTTGCGGTTCCCTTCAGACGGATGCCAACCCCGCACAAAGTGATTTACACCATACTTCCTGGTGTACATACGCATTGGTGACAACACACAATTACACTTTCTCATGCTAATGGATTGTCGACCTATTCAATGACCACCCAAGCAACGGGTGGAAGCAAGCTGTGAGAATGCTATGGCTACCCACGAAGTCAATGCTGCGTTGATCATCAGCTATCATTCGTATGCTCTCTTTCTCATGACTGATTACCAATGATTTCGTCCGCGCAACCTGTGGTGATCTTTTATTGACCGCAAAACATACTGCTGACTACCACTGGGTGCTGCTGAACGCTATTTATAACCCGGCTAATGACCTGTACAATCGGCTTACCGTCAGGGGAGGGCATGACGTACTTAGTTCTCGGAACGTCTAGCGGCAAACACTTAACACTTTAGACAATAAGCGATTGTGCTTATTTGTGCGTTATGTTGAAATGATATCTATATCAGGACAAAAATCGTCGTATAAAGTATTACTCGAAAGCTGTGATAGGAATAGATATACATTACATTATTCTACAATAGGTAACATATGGTGTGCTATTGTGCATGCCTATGCTAAAACATCGACCAAAAGTCATATTTCAACCTTATTCTGCCAAACATTGGTTACACAGTTATTTAATTGTGTTTAACGGATGCAATGGCCACGATCCTAGTCACGCATTGTTTTAGCGGTTGTGCTCGTATAAGCGACCTTTATGCAGCAGTTTACTTCACTGAAGTCGTTAAAAAAAGAGAACGTAAAATGATTGGTCAACAGATGATTTCTGGGATGTATACTTTTCAAATGGTCTCAAGACATTCCCTGTTTTATATATATTTTCACTTCGAATAACCCGTCATTGTAAACGCGTTACTTCCTGATATAGCGTCCTACACCAAGATATGACGACGCTGAAAATGTACTTTATTGTGAAACCATTTAACTGATAGAATCCAGATACAGACTCTTGTTAAAGTCATCAACATGATATATTCTGATCGGTACAAACCCCGTTACCACCAGGGATTGTTCTTTTGAACATTGCTACGCAGCATGGTGAGATTTACCAGTGGTTTATGTCGTAGACATAGCATGTGTGATAGATAGGCTTAAGTAATGTAGTATGAACAAACAAGATCGCTTTTTACATCAACTATTCCCATGGTTTCTCAAACTATAGACACTGACATCAACTACTAGCCTTTGTTTTGTATTTTATAGTATTAGCACATTATAATGCTTCAGAACTGTAAATGTCAATTGGTCTCTCAGTCGTATAGGTTTGCAATCATGATACATACGCTATTCACCTGACACTACAGTGAGAAAACAGTATTATGCCAAACAGCAATTAACAGACAAAAGAATGCAAGGGATGTTGTCATTGAGCATTCTACAGTGGAAGTGCACGATCGCATTCTACTTGGACGCATCCTGGAACAGTTCATTTTCATCAACATCTAGTCAGCTATAAGAACAATATCTCTATCATCCATTGCATGACAATCGAGGAGGACGATTTTGCATCAGTTGCAATCCAGCATATTATCACAGTATCTGGAGATTTAGACACGCTTATGATCGATTAAACCCCGATAGTAATGTTTATGCAGCTCATCAGCGACAGTTGACCTGTCGATGATTTAGGCACCACCAGCATTTATCATTGGTTATTCCATATCAAACCTCAAATGCTCATGTGGGATTCTTAAGAATGGGAAAGCACTTTGTTTCTAGCAGTTTGTATTGCACAGAATGCACATACGCATGCTTCCGTGTGCACCGTAATAGTCGCTATATGCAGTTGATGTTGAAATACTATCAATTAGGTGAGTCTGAAAATATTGGAGCAGGGGAAAGACTTGAGTTGTAGAACACGTGCCAACCAAGTGGCATACAAGTTGGCTTGTGTGGGAATTTTGCTTAGCTCCCTTTGCTCGACATATATAAGATCAAAGGCAGCAACCCATTCATATGCTACGAATCTAGAGGCAAATTCACGAGGCCGAGGACAATGGTTGCAAATGATATACTTTCTGAATGCTGAAGGCTTATATGCTTGGAATGTACAGTTGAACAAAATAATCAAAGCAAACACATAACAAATCATTTCATTTTAGCAGACAAAGCATACAAAGCATACATTGTGGCAGTAGCGTGTAGTGAATGAAGTTAATATTAATTCTCGAATACAGCAGAAGGTCATAGGTTGCTTGTGTTAGGAAAGTGGTGTCGCCCTACAAATATACATTTATACTATCCGTAAAAAATATATGGAACATAAAGCCATACTTGATATGATGAGCAAAAATATTGTCAGTTGAGATAATGGCTCAAACGCAGACATCACTCAGTCTACATGAGACTGAAATATGTCAAAACATCAACAGAGTGCTCACTAACAAATTGAATTCAGAATTTTCTGCGTACTTAAGAGGTTATACAATAAAACCGCTTATAATGAATGTAGTTACTAAAGCTGCACCCTCAGGTAATGATCTATGCATGCATATAACTAAAAGACTGCCAAGTTACATGTACGGACCCCATTCCCCCAAATAAGACATTCGGTTTTCAGCCAAATGCTGCAACCGGGCGCTGACTAATCATCGAATAATACGCATGCATGACACGTACGGAAGCTGTTAGTAGAATGATTTGTACATGGGTTTATGTCAGCTTTCTGCTGATACATCGGTCGATATAATACACCATTAGAACGATGCCAGCCCCCATGCTATATGCTCGACTGGATGGAGTAATATTGGAGTCACTCTCTAATGATTCATCAACCAGGTGTCGGCCGAGGATGCAACAGCCTGATTGAGACAGTTGATTTATACTGAAGGTAAGTATTTGCATGACTTGCTACGATACCGTTCTGAAAATAAAATACACGCATAGTTTCACATACGAGAGCGCTCCTTCTTCACGAACAAGTGAACAGTTTGTGCAAATGTTAAATAAAACTGTCGCTGTGGCTATGTCATGTTTGTATAGTGGTGATACGATATATATATATATATATATATATATATATATATATATATATATATATATATATATATAGAGAGAGAGAGAGAGAGAGAGAGAGAGAGAGAGAGAGAGAGAGAGAGAGAGAGAGAGAGAGAGAGAGAGAGAGAGAGAGAGATGAGATGACACCATGCTTTAACAGACGCCGAACCCGATACGCCGGATCAACAGTGCCACGGGCTTTTGTTGATTCCACGGTATCATCGCCTGTTCACGACGGTGCGCTTCGTGTAATTTCGTAATTCCCACACTGCTTATTAGATCTATAAACTACAGATCATCGCATCCACTTGGCAATCCAACAAATATGAATGTCTACCCCAGGCTAGTTCCCACGCGCTAGACGGTTTTTGACGATCTCATATCACCGCCCACAGCTTGGACACTGACGTCCAAAGATAGTTAACGACGCGGACGCTGTGAGAGGCGAACTGTTTCGAAAGGTTTACACAGGCAATTTATCAAGTTGATATTTATTGCATATTGTAGTTGTTATTATTGACATATTTTTTCCTGTGTTAGAAGTGTTTCGTGGGCGTAAGTACTCTCATCAGCTCAGTATTCCCAGCGCCACCTAACAATTGCAGTGTATTATAATTAAGGAAGCGATCACCACAGATCCGCTAGAAGTGAATCCTCTTAGCATTGCTATACACTGATTGGTATTAGTTGAAGGTTGTAGTTGTTGTTGATCGTAATACCAGGTAAGCCGTTTTGAAAACTATGGCCATGTACAGCTTTTGGAGGCTGTAATGGGGAAAATACGCTTGATATGATTCTAATGCAGGTAAAATAGCGGACGCTATTATGAGGCTCCTTATTTGATATTCGCAGATATAATATTACCTAAACTAGAAACGGGCTCAATAAAAAAAATAACACCATTCTTAAATCTATAGCATCGATTAACCCTTGCTCTGTTAAACGTATGCGGTCTGGTGGGTTAGCACTCCCATTGCATTCGCTTCCGTAGACGTCTGTGCTAGTCACATATTTTGTTGTGGGTGGTAAGGCTCATGTATGGGGTACTATATGTAGACAGATAACCATGACATCTTGAGGTTTAAAAAATGACCGTAAAATAAACTGATAACTGAGCCTTCTTGGATACAAATTTCGAAGTGAGAAGATTCAGACTAAAGACATTTTTTTTGTTAAATACATAACGCATCATAACATTAAATAATCCGCCATTACTACACACAAGATGCAAGGTGCCAAAGCACTACTTATATTCTGGTTCTATTTCTCTGATGACATCGCGTTAGGTCATTATCATTATGTATCCGGCTCGACGAGGTACAAACGACTTTACCCTCTGGCTGTGTTCTTATTTACATTGTTTAGAACCATGGAAACATTTAACTTCATATAATAATTTGTTGGTTAATGTGGTAGACATGACGTATGTGGTGGTCTAAAAGGTTACACAATGTGTATACATTGTCCCTCTCTATGTCATTGTTAAATATGGTTACGTTTATGAATATCTGACAACAGAGAAAGCAGCTAGCTGATTGCAGCTGATATGTTTTGAAGACATCATGCAGGTTGCAGAACCGTAAATACTACTGTCTCTCTGCCACATAGGTTAGCGATTCTGCAGCAAGTACCATTTGCCGGACGTTCCAGTGAAGAAAGACTGCAGTAACGCAATATCACGACGCCATGTTTGGAGACTAATAAACCCTGTTTGCAGTATTCCGTTATGTATATACCTTTGAAGTTGTTTAGCGTTGTGCATGGAGCCAACCAATACGATTTCATCGTTCCCGAGACCGACACAGAACGAAACTAGCTGTTGAGATGGTGTTAAGTGTTTGGGAAGCACATGATCACTTGAATACAATTCTATGTTTATTGTTATGGCTGTTATTATATCAGGGGAGGGTGGGGATTAACATCGGACATGGCCTAAGCCCCAAAAATTGCCATTAATTGCATAGAAATAGCGATGGGAATGGTAATGATAAGTTTGCCAATGGCTTTGTTATTCAGGTTAATGGCATTAGTAGTATAGAGAGTAGCGGTTTTAGGACACCGCCCCTATACTACTATTGTCTGTGAGCGTACAAAAGACCCACTTACACTAATGAATAGGCCCATTTCAACGTATTTTAGCCCAGTTCGACTAATCAGAACCTCCGGATTAACGAGAACAAAACGTACACTTGCACTAATGATTCATTAGTCGAACACGGGGCTATTGCCGAACAGGGTCCAGAATGCCCCATTTCAACGTATTTTAGCCCCCTTTTCAACGTATTTTAGCCTCCCATTTTGACTCATTTTACCACAAAAGGTATAACTCGCTGTCGACCACTTGGAGCTCCACAACCACAAGAGCCACTGGGGTCCATAGGGAAGGGCCCACGAGTCGCAGGTGCCAGCATACAGGCCAGTCCACCGGCCACAGAGCCTTCACACCCACTGTGTACCCCCTTTTAGAGCTGTGCGAGTACATAGGTATATATCATGCCCAGATCCACACTACCACGAGAAGCCTATACCGAGATACGATTTGGAGCCTTGTCTGTTCGTGCAGCAAAGGAGAAATACCACATTTCGCAAGCAAGGTACACATAAATCCTTGGAATAGCCCCCCTTGGTGTTCCACCTCCAAATACTATCCTAGGCCGCCCAGCACTGCCATCTTTCGAACAACGAGTGGAGAACTAAAATCTGCTAGAAAAGAGGTTTCCCTACTTGTTTCTATCCAAAAGAGAGCTAGAGATTCTAGATTCCCTTGAGTTTGGCATCTACGAACGATACCAGATACCGAATTATTTTCTAGAAATATATCTTGCAAGCTTCCAAGAACCAGTCCAGGCAGGCCATATTCTCGACTTTGTCTACCTGTACAAGTGGGGCCCCAGCGGCAGCAAGCTTCGTATTGTATCTTCCAGGCCTCGAAAAGCAGACAAACCACACAGCAAATGCGATGGCATTTCTCCAAATAGGCCCACCTCCAAAGATCTTCGAGGATCCAGATAGTACTTGCAAATGTGGGGCAACAGACCACTGCGTCGATAACAAGAAATGCCCGCTGTTGAGCCACCGCAACATTGCCTGCGAACCCAGACCGGTCCCATTGCCGCTTGTAGTCCCAGAGACAATAGAAATCCCGTCTTGCATCCGAAACACCCAGAATCTCTACGACGACGAATGCCTTGTGTGGTGCATACGATACACACAGCTCGTTGGGAGTCTGGCAGAGAACTGTGTATGCCAACAAAAGGACTGCCACTGGAGATGTCTCGCAGGAGAGGACAAATATCCAGATCTTCCAAAATTGCCACCAGGCCCACCCCCCGCGG
The DNA here is from genome assembly GCA_034190875.2 of Urechis unicinctus. Lineage (NCBI taxonomy): Eukaryota > Metazoa > Annelida > Polychaeta > Xenopneusta > Urechidae > Urechis > Urechis unicinctus. The sequence goes on from CM067343.1 coordinate 1,719,504, forward strand.
GAAAACCATTGCCAAACTATGGAGGTCCTACAGAACTAGAACTGCTACCACCTCGAAAGAAGGAGCAGCGAAAAGCATCGGCGTTGCCAGCTGGAAAGTATCTTTGTAGAAACTTTGCGGTCGCAAAAGATAGACAAAATCGAAACAGAGTACTCTTGTTCTTGGAAACCTCCGAAAGCCCAACAGTAAAATATAATATTGATGTCACTGGTTGGCTCTGTCAGTGATGCATTGCCTCCTTGATGCAACATAACGAGATTAAATAGTTATCAGTTATACTGATTTTTTTTTATTATTTCCTATATTTTATTCCCCAGTGTTCTATATGATGCGTCGTGCAACAGTTAAAAGGAGCAGATTTTCTCCAGTTCGAATGAGCAGGATAAAAAGTATACGCGTATGTATAACTCAGAGTAACCTACCTTACTTTCACATTGCAGTGAATATTTTCATGACAGCTTTCAAATATCAGTACATTTTAGATTGCTCTATGTTGCCGCTGTACCATAACTGCCTTCCAGGAAGCTATATATATCATGCACTGCCCAATCTCAGCGTGCCATGAGATATGTTACAAATCCACCACTATAACGCATTTCTATGTTAATGGACACTATATTGTAATATCATGATAAAACGCTTCAGTTAAGTTGTCGCATGATATATGTTTAATTTTTTGCCTCATAAAAGACAAGATACTTGTCATCATTGGCCATAAAACTCATATAACTCACCTTGCATTAATGCAAGTTTATAAACACACAGGGGCATACTTCTTGCGATACTTCATACAATCTGTGAATCATATCAATCAGCATAGCCTGCACATTATTGTCAAATTACCTATACATTGTTGCCTGGTGTGGTAGTATATATCTCAGGCTGCTCAGTATCAAGAATATATATATTCATTCATCATCTGATTCAACTTCACTTGTCATCGCCTTGAGTTTAGATTCATCAAGGTGTAAGTGTAACATAGGTACAACAAATGACCGATTACGTTATGATGACAATTAATTACGGGTTATTTGTGCTAATCACGAGCTTGCGTCAATCCGTCGCTTTACGAATGGGTCGCAGGCGCGAGTACGGATGATCCATTACTGAAATGCAAGTACTTTTCCAGTGCACAACCCTTCATTCAAAAAATCCTGCATAAACCCCCTGACTGACTGAATAAACATTCTGGGGTTTAACATAATCCACGAAATCTTCTGGAGAGTACAACTCAAACGGAAAGTGATTGGAAAGTGATGCCAACATTCTTGCCCGGACTTTATATTTTTTTCACTGACAGTTTGATTGCACAAACATTTGACATGGCAATCTTCAGCGCAGTTAATCAAACATGACACTCCAGGCACTCCTCTCATTAGGACATGTACTGTTGTTGATAAAACTGACAGGACGTCCATCTTCGGAAAGAAAATACTGAAACCTACAAGCACCTATTTAAAATGCTCGAACTGATCCGCTAAACTGGATTACTCGAAAATGAATAAGTTTAATACACACTTAACGTATAATTGCCAACGCTAGCAAACAAAGTGTATTGCAAATTATATTGGTCAACAAAGGCGAGTGCAGTCTTTCAAGCAGGGTAGCAAAAACATAAATATTCAATGCAAATACAAACCTGCCAATTGTAAATTTGCTGGTTTGGGTTGGCATGATGTTATCAAGAATAACAAGAGTACAATCATATAAAGTTTTACATTAATTACAATTAGACCAAAATGTTGAGAAAACACGACATATTCAAATGGCAGTATCTGCAGAAGATGGTACTGTTCCTTCTGCACTATCGTCTAATGTGCATTATAACAAAATATATTCTTGTCCAGTTGGCTAATACATAGATACATATACGTGTCCTATTTCCTGTCATTATTGTAAAGCCATGTTTTTTGTGAATAACGCTGCATAACATATGGACGATAGACAACATATTGTATAGCAAGTGATTATAAGAGGGTCGTTTCATCCGGAGTTTAATCGTGCGGAAATCGATCCGCAAATCCGTCTTGCTTTTACTGTTGATACAGAGCGGGTCTCGCTGCTAATTCATCAAAATATTGCTCCATGCTAACTACCATTTTTATATTAATGCTATAAGGAAACTATGGAGCTAATTGGCCGTTGATGATATTAAAACCCATATTACGAATACCTACATAATATTGTACTTCCATTTTCTGCCTTAAAAAGAAATAATTATGATTCTTTAGACATTTTATGATAATACAAAACTGGGCTTAATACATTTAAACGAGGCTTAATTAAAAATAAATGTAATCGTTCCATCTGATATTACCTCTTGTCCGAACAAGTAAATCGTTCCAAATTAAACTATCTAGAGGATCCAGTACAAAGTCAGCCGGACGCGATAATGCAAGAAAGTTAAACAAAATAACGATCAATCTGGCTAATATTTCACCAACGTTGCATACATAAAGCCATGATTTATAGTCACTCATAAACCTAACTGCAGTACATGTGTATATGATTTAGGCCATTATCGATCAATCGGCATCTGCTCTCCAGGCTTTATACCCGGGCATAACCGATGCCAGAAATATATGACTCATTACTGTGGGACATAATGCCCTGCCAATGGATCAGCGATCATTGGAAACCATATAATAGAATGGGGGTGATCTACCACGTTGTTGGTGCAAAAGCCGCGTTAGGAATATATACAAAGTGTTCTATACAATACCGCTAAATGTTTGATGGAACATGTTTGCCGCAAACCTTACAATAGTCTCCTCCATGATCAGATCCAATGCATCAATATATATCAGCTTCGCAAGCGAAATAGTAACAACTGAATTTGACGGATCGTATCCAACATTTTAAACGTTGGAGACCAGCTGTGTCGCATAACAGCTAACACGATGATTGTTTTGTGTTTGATTTAGCTTCCTGTTCTACTTTTCTTTTTTTGGTGCGTATAATGTTATAATGCATTATTATCTCTTTTGATGGTTGCGATCGTCTGCTGTTATATGGTCGTTTGAGAGCAGTGTATTCTGCCCTTCATGCCATAATGTGATCCCAAAAATTGCAACAGCGAGTAAATGACCATACAAAATGTAAACGTGGCAACATTACTCTATGTACGTGACTACAAAGGCGACAGGTAACCACTAGCTTAGCGCCGCCGGCATTCTAGTGGTATTCTGAACATATGGGACTGTGGTTAACATATGCAATCGCGCGCAATCAAATCCACAATACATTAACATGGCTTTACGATATACATCGACAAATAAACATGTAGGTAGCATTTATAATCGATATTACATCGACAACGGGAATAAATAATGTGCTAGGTAGAGCGTGCACAACATTATGACATGGTAATGGTATGACGTGATTATCATAGTTTTATGTTTTTACGTCATTGTCAACAAAACGGTTTCCACAAGTTGAGTACCCGATATGCGCGGATATGGAATGAAAAATGCCCCTTATGTTCCAGGGCCCACTTGGCACAAACAAGAGCCTGGACGGGGATACGACAAAAGTCTAACATTATGACATTTAGTGGCTCGGCGGGTGTATCACCTGTAAGAAATGGGGCCGCTATATGACGTGATTATCAGAGTCACGAATTACCGGTCAGGTTTAAACACTTTGGAAAATGCGAATTGGCTAACTACTAAAACGGTTTCCACAAGTTGAGTACCCGATACGCTGCTCAGCATCAGAGATATGGAGTTCCATAAATTCCAGTAAAATGCAACGAATGACGCCGATATTGGTATTTCACAAAATTGTTTATGCACTTATATCATATTATATATATATATATATATATCTATAGATATATATATATATCTATATATCTATATCTAATATATCTCTATATAGATATAGATATATATATATATATATTATATGTATATATATATATATAATATATATATCCATATATATTCTCTCTATCCTCTATATCTCTCAATATATCTCTTACCATATATATATCTCTTATAGAGATATATATCTATATCTTAGATATCTTTCTCTATTCTATATCTCTCTCTTTATCTCTCTCTATATAGAAGATATATATACTCTCTTATCTACTGTATCTCTCTCTCTCTCTCTCTCTCATATATGATCTCTCTCTCCCTCTATATATATCTCTATATAATATATATCTCTCTCTCTCTCTCTCTATCTCTTCTCTCTCTCTCTCTCTCTCTCTCTCTCTCTCTCTCTCTCTCTCTCTCTCTCTCCTCTCTCTCTCTCTCTCTCTCTCTCTATAGGCTCTCTATATCTCTCTCTATCTATATTTACCTTGGTATGGGGCATGAAATAACAAAGGATCCCTCCTCCTAAGCATCATCATCCAAAGATCGCGGACACTCAGTCAGGTGAGGATGCTTATATGTTGTAATTGATATTAAATTAAGTTAAATACTTGTCAAAGATGAACTGAGGGGTATGCACTATTAAAGGCGTCAAATTGCCCTAATAGTTATATTTGTTCCGTGCTTCATGGTCATATTCACGCAGTCTCTATTTTATATTCGGCTATAATTTTCGATCAGGAGAAGGGGACCCTTGCTACCCGTCTACAGATTTGATCCGGTTATGTCATGCCTAGATTATCGCCCTCTGATATGATAATGTTGAAATATAGAAATTTCCTTCCATCAGCAACTACCTCCTCTTTGTTCGCGGACGGTTGGGGAGGTGCCTGTGGCAGCTGTGCAGGCTGATGAAGGATGACAATTACCGGTGGTTTTATCGAAAGCTCAGACCAGGACAGGATGGGGGGCGTTAGTTGAGGGAAAGCTAGATTAATTGACTTTGATGTTTGCTTTTGAAGTATTGAAGGGTTAAAAACAACATGTTATTTTCGTTTTTGAATGCAAACCCTGAGAAGGCATTTGATAAGGACGCTGCCAAATTAGTCAAAGCACTTTGCCAATCTAAGACAAAATTTTCCCATCTTGTTGTTAACGCTCCACTGAGAAGTACCTCAGGTATTATACCACGTGGAGTGAAGCATAGGCGAATCTTAGCTTATTCTTCCTTGTTAAAATTATGATATATTCTACACAGAGTTCATTTCGCTGAGTTTACTTACCTCTAAGAACACATTGAGGTGCTTCATCTTCTTGTGTTATTCATCATTGGTTTAGCTACTTTAGAAGAAGCCGAAATACAGGAAAATCCATTAAGCAGGATAATAACCAATCTTACCATGGCTACGGTGGGATAACTGCTTGGTGAAGATGTCAAAACAACAAACACTTGTGGACCTCAACAGAAAAAGACGGACCTGTCTGAATATGCATATTTTGCCTATGTTTATGCGCGCAAACAAGCCCAGAAGTAAAAGGGATATTGGTTAATGGAATGCACAAGTGGTCATTCGATGATATTTCCAGTGGTGATAACCATGGATGCCCTATTCCAGCTCCAGGCCGAGTTTGGCGTAATAGGCTATCAGTTAGTGTGAGTGCCGAGCCTGCCCTTCTAGGTGTAACTAATGTTCTAAACAAGAGTTATTATGTTACCAAGCCAAGGAACGAGCGTACATGCGTCCGAATATTTGGCCCACCTCCAAAGTTGGCTAATGAGCTCAGCGATGAGTACGTAATTTGTAGCCTTATAGACACAGTATGAAACAACAAACAACCGTTCCGACGGAACCGCTACATCCTTAACTACTTCATGAGGCAGCGACTGATCTACCTCATGAGGCAGCGACTGAACTGTCTCATGAGGCAGAGACTGAACTACCTCATGAGGCAGCGACTGAACTACCTCATGAGGCAGCGACTGAAATACCTCATGAGGCAGCGACTGAACTACCTCATGAGGCAGCAACTGATCTACCTCATGAGGCAGCGACTGAACTACCTCATGAAGCAGTGACTGAACTACCTCATGAGGCAGCGACTGAACTACCTCATGAGGCAGCGACTGAGCTACCAGGTTTGTTAGATAAGCATATACTATATAGATATATATATATATATTATATAATATATTATATATATATATATATCTAAGAAAAATTTCAGTGCGACTTATTTATATAGAGGATTTTAGCTACTTTAGAAGAAGCCCGAAATACAGGAAAATCCATTAAGCAGATAATACAGTTATAACTGAAACAAAACAACAAGGAAACAGAAAAAGACGGGACCCGTCTCCGACGGAACCGCTATTTAACTACTATATAGCGACATGAACCGAATATTTGGCCCACCTCCAAAGTTGGCAATGAGCTCAGCGATGAGTACGTAATTTGTAGCCTTATAGACACAGTAAACAACAAACAACCGTTCCGATACATCCTATATGAGGCAGCGACTGATCTACCTCATGAGGCAGCGACTGAACTGTCTCATGATATAGACTGAACTACCTCATGAGGCAGCGACTGAACTACCTCATGAGGCAGCGACTGAAACTATCAGGAGGCAGCGACTGATATCATATGAGGCAGCAACTGATCTACCTCATGAGGCAGCGACTGAACTACCTCATGAAGCAGTGATGAACTACCTCATGAGGCAGCGATAAATACCTCATAGGCAGCGACTAGCTACCAGGGGTGGGTTAGATAAGCATATACACATATATATATATATATATATATATATATATATATATATATATATATATATATATATATATATATATATAGATATATATATAGATATATCTCTATCTATCTATATCTATATATATATAGATATATAGATCTCTCTCTATATCTATATATCTCTCTCTCTCTCTATATATATATGTGTATGTGTGTGTGTGTGTGTGGGTGTGGGGGGGGTGGAGGGTAAGTACAGCCTCGTTATACGGGACCTTGCTAATGGGGATTCCTCGTTAAAGGGGACTCAGACCGGGAAACCTTTCACAGCAATGCAATTTCGCTCGGTTAATCGGGACGCGACCCTACTAATCGCCTCGTTTAAGAGGTGCGTTGTCGACTGTAGCGACTTAAATCTGATTACTTAACGATCTCTGGTCACCCGACCTCGGATCAACCGAGTCAATCGAGGTTGATTAGGTTGTAATATCATCTAGGGGATGCTGTCGACGGATTAACAAGCCTCGCTAACGATTGGAGATTACGATTATGCACTGTCAGCTTGCCCTATTTACGTTTCGGGTGGTTGCGGCACTTAGCGAGTCGATATTTCACGCCATGACCGGTGGTCTAAAAGGCGGGGCCAGTCCCTGTCGGTTCGATCCTCAGGTGTATTATCCGGGCTGGCTACTTGTGTATCGGAAGATCACGTAAAATGGCGGTCCTATCTCTGAAAGGGGATGTATAAGATCCTATGAGAGCGATTGCTCCCTGGCAGTAACCACCCTCGGAGTTACACTCACTGCTAGTCGTACATAGCCTAAGTTGCTAAAAACGACTATAATTCGAATAAAAACAGACAAACAAACAGCAAGCATTAAAAGGCAGATGAGTGATCTGTCGTCATCATTCATCATCAAACTGCTGAAGAAACTACCACAATGCCTCGAAGAAAAGACCTTACCCTGCGAAAGGAAGTAGAGATCCTGAAAGAACTAGAAAGAAGTCGCCAAAGCCAACTTTTCACGTCCGCCATATCACGCTTAGTAAAGAGCATGCATGACATCTTGGTACAACACAAAGCCGGCCAACGCGAAAGCAGAAAAAGAAAGAGAGGGGATGGAAGCGAATAGCTGTACGAGGCACTGTTTACGTGGTTCAAACAGAGTTTACAAGGATCATCTGGTTGGCTGTGGCGCTGGAAGTCGCGGTTCAATGTAGCTTTTAAAAAGCAGCAAGGTGAACGACCCGTCTTCCCGCCACTGGCTCAGGTCAAATTGCCTGAAGTTGCCGCCGACTTCAGCGACCAGGACATATTCGACGCAGACGAGTCCGATCCAACCGATGGACCAAGGAGTGATACGGAACTGGAAAGGCTATTACCGCAGCGCGCTGAATCTCCGAAACTTAAACGCCCTCGACGCCGACGAGTCTGGACAAGCCCTGCAAGTTGTCCGCCAGATCAACCTTCTCGCCGCCATCCACCTTGCCAAGTCTTTAGTGGTCGATGGCAAAGCCCGTGACCATCGCCCACTGTTACCGTAAAGCCGACTTCACTCGAACCGACCAGCCCGCCGTTGAAAACTTCGACGGTGACCTGTACGACGTACCTTAACCGCCAACCATGCAAAGAGAGGACTTCGATCGCCTCGTGTCACTCGATGACCCCGTTCCGACAATCGGCGAATACGACGATAACACTCTCCTCCAGGAGGTCAGTCAAAAACGCGCTGCCTCCACCACCGACGACTATGACGTAGAAAGAACGACACATCTCGCTGACTATTTGAGACGATTCGCTCACAAGCACGTTGTGTATCGCAGTCTGTGACACATCAAGAACGTGTCGATGGACTGAGCCGCCGAAGCAACCAACTAATCGCGTTTGGACCAATTCTTCAATTGTAATTAGAAACCACCTGGATGTACTCTCTAATGGGGCAAGCCAAGCCGATTTTACCTTATATTGATCGCATATAACTGTCGATGTATTTTTGTAATTTGTAATAAATTATAAATTAAAATTGCGAGATGATTAAATTATTCACTGGAATCGCATTTTACTTGCTATTTGTGCGCTTGGTCGGGCCCTGTAGCTTTCTGTTGGCTGTGGCTACCTATATGGTCATTAGCTGTGGAGGTTATAAATTAAAATTGTGAGATGATTAAATTATTCACTGGAATCGCATTTTACTTGCTATTTGTGCGCTTGGTCGGGCCCTGTAGCTTTCTGTTGGCTGTGGCTACCTATATGGTCATTAGCTGTGGAGGTTGGTGGGACCTCGCTAATGCGGATCACTCGTTAAAAGGGGATTTTCGACAGACCACGGAGGCGTTCTCTTTAAGGATGCTGCACTGTATATGTATATATATATATATATATATATATATATATATATATATATATATATATATATATATATATATATATATATATATATATATATATATATATATATATGCATATGTGTTTGTGTCGATGCTTATAACTAAACTAAGACAAACCGGTTGTCAAAATTTTAGCATGCCTCTTTACTCGTTGTAATGTGTATGTATCTCGTTGATGTATGGTGGTGACCACGCCTCTATTAGATATCATATATTGAGCCTTGCAAGTGCCTTTTAACGACCAGAGCTTCTCGTGAACGTCTACCGATTGTCCCAATAACTCCGTTTGCCTTAAGTGTCGCTGTTATGCATTAAGGGCTACATTTTAACGCCTGATCAATGATCATATTTCCACTCGAGTATAATCGCCTTTTCGGAATTCATACGTGTTGATTGTCCGACATATGTGTAGTACTTAACAGCTTGATGGTAAGTTATGAAACTGGCTGTTGATCCACTGACTACAGTTCAATCTGCTGTCATCTGCAAATGTGTACACCATTGAGTCAACAGCATTGTCCAGGTCTTTCGCGTCGATTACCGAAAAAGGGCCCCAGAACCGTCCCCACTTTTAGCTCTTGCCCAGCCTGATTCAAAGGCATATATCACTATGCTCTGCCGTTTATAACTGATCTGCGCTTTCATTTTCTTCTGAAATCATATACATTATTAGCACTGTCCACTAGCAGACCACTAGCTCGGTAGATTTAATCTACAGGCTTCTCGTACACATGGCATGACGTCCCACATTAGCAACTGTCATGGTGAACACTTCTTTCTTCATTTCACCTAAGTTTTCGATTTATCCCTTGGATGACCGATTGGGCGTATCGGATATCTGTCTTGGCGTTTTACTGGCACCGTTCAATATGCATAGAGTGACAATGGCTGAGAGATTTTTGTTTAACGTTCAATGCTTTGAATTAATATGCCAAAACTATCCGTGCCAAACCACCATTTGAACCATGCCTTTGGCTATACAGGCATATCTTCAACCGTATTGCCGAATTTTAATTTATGTGATTGTAGTATAAACTTACTCCCGATGTGTTGTACAATGCATTGCATGTTGCAATGTTTATCTGATTCATTTCGACACTACCTATTAATTTCTCTATTGCGTTCTCTATGATAGCAGCGTTAGCTGACCGAGGCCAACGAAGCACTGATCCGTAAATACATAATGCATAAACCTCCCAAAATGTAATAAAAATAATAATAATACGTACAATAATAATATAATAATAATAAAATAAAAATAATAATAGTTAATTTCAGGATCTAGGCCCACAGTATATAAAGCATGCTTACATTATTTCGGTGATGTCGTAGAATATGTAATGCAATACCATTAGATCCAAATGGCATCACAACGAATTGTGCAACAATCTTTCGAACAATTGCACGGTTTTGGAGAGTTAAATTTCCCTGAGAAACGCGTGAGTTCATATTGTTATATTCGATTGAAACCCCGATATACGGTTTAGGTCGAATAAATCACTGGCATTGTCTCTTTTTGACACACCTAAAATATTTCGGTACATGTTATTGTAAGCAGCTCTAAATATATTAAACGAGTGCAGGGTAATATTATTCGATAAATATAGACAATTAAGTGTATTGGAGTAGGTTTGACAAATTCGACGTTTTACGGTCAGTTAGCTTTGGGATATTTTTGTTTGAGACTGTTTGTCAGACTACATAGAAATATTTGGGCTATTTACGCACATGTGCACGTGTATTCATTTGAGCGATAAATTGTTCAATCGTGTTGATAAAGTGCTCTTCGATCAAGTAACCGTTTTTACTCCTTTTCGGTTCATTTTAGGCACCGTTAACACTGTATATAATTAAGGCTCCTTCTTCTCTATTAGGGCCGGAAAGATAACGGGTACGTGATTTAGGTTGCGAAGCCAAGGTAACTATGCAATACCAACAAGATAAGTAGACAACCAATGCAGCAATTACGACTAACACATATCATCGTATTTCTTCACTGTGAGCTAAACATGACCCCAGTTACCTGCATTAGAAATAATGTGCGTCAATCGAAAACTGCCTTCTCACTAGAAGTTATCTATCTTATATTATGTTCAAAACACATTAATTTCGATAGCTGTTCAAGTCTGACAGGGTTTTCATTATGCTGTGTGCCTTCTGTACCTGTACAGACAATTAGCATTCTGATACATTCACATGCAATAAATACATGCGATTACTTGTTTTCATACTGCAGTATTAGCTGTCCCAACAGATCAGCCTTTTGCCTTTAACGAAAATTAGCACGACTTTCCCGATAATTGCTTCTCTCAGAAGACCTACATTTTTGCATAGCCGATTCGAAGAGGATGTGGCAACAGCCGACATGCACGCCATTTTTTAACGATGTGTTGGTTTCGTGTGAGACCACAAGCTGCCTGATATGGTTCAGGATTCGAAGGATTCGTGGCATAAATAGAAGTACGTTTTGCATAGAGGAGAAACTTGACAACTTGGAGCAAGCTTGAAACATGTGGCTGTTCAGTGCATCATCCTACTAGCCCAGCAGTGAAGTAGCTCAGAGTTCGGCTGTGCCAATGCTAAGCTTATAACAGCGGTCGAGCGTAACAGCGCGTCATTACTAGTGGTGAATTAAAACATACTTGTATCTACTTCCTCGATTGGCTACTTGAGCTCATGTGGTGCACATTAAAGCTCGATATCGCTGTAGTTCGTTAAGTATAAGGTATTGCTGCAGTGTTTGACGACCTTAAGCAGCTAGAGGTTTAATTGCAATTCTGTGCAGCGGGTTGTTCGTATGTTTGCAAAGTAGACCCACATTAACCATAATTACAACCCAATGTGTGGCTACAATAGTATCAAACTTACACACTGCTCATCGTACCTTGGATTCAATGTCGTCGAATTGGTGTATCGCAATGACAGTACACTCTGTGGAGTGGATTAAACCAGAAACTAGCAGGCACACTCGGTTCCGATGACATTGATTATCTGCGGATGTACAAGGCTCTATGACCACCTGACAAAACATTGAACAAATCTTGATGCTGTTCCTTGCTATACATTTAAGACAATCCACACTGTTATTCATTTGAGTGATAACGTAATGCACTTGGTTTGTACGGTCACCTGTTCTCAGCTGGTCTTTTGGCGACTGGTGTTCTCGTTCTCACACATGCATTGTCGCAGCTCTCTAATATATATACTGTTTTTAAGACATACGCTTACGTAAGAGGATTACGCTCGTATATTGAGCTTCTCTATTGTGGCCAGGCGAGATATCCGTGATAGGTTTCCCCGCCAATAAAACACTCCAGTTTAATGCATAATGCTCTACGGTAGCTAGCTAATGCGCTTGAGCTCCAGTTCAATCTGTGCTTATCCCAATATTGGCACATAGGTTTATTCATGCGGTGTCCACTAATTTGGCGCTGAGAATTGGATCACTGGCTTTTGTAATTAAGTAGTCTTTTGGCTTTCGTGTAAGTTTAGTAATTCTCGAGTTCAGGGAGGTTGACCGTGTTGCCCTCTAGTCGCGGGACAAACGCGTCAAATGCATTTGTTATGACTTTGGCTTTCGGTGAAGCACATTGCTTATAATTGGTTAGGGGCGTATCGTGTGTGTATAGGGAAGGAAAACAGGCTGATCTTCACGAATGTCACAGTAAAGGGCAGAAGGAGCGGGAAGAGGGAAGATTAATGAATGAATGTCAAGAGTGTAGCGATCGTGTTAAAAGGCTAGGCGGTTGTAGGGAATAAGGGCGAAGTGTGAAGAGTGAAGAGGTGGCACTCGGGGGAGAGAGAGGAGTTCAAGATGGGATGGCTGAGAAATGGACGTCGAGCCGTGAGGGCGAACAAGTTGAGCTGAGGGGTAGAAGAAATGTGGAGCTTTCTCCATGCTGCTAGGGTTGTGGATGGATATGTGTTTAGAAGTTTGAGGGTTGAAGTTGCATGCCCAGAGCTAAGTATCAGCGTTAAGGGGTTGATAGGGGGCGGGGATTGTTCTAGAAGTGGGAGGGGTTAACAGGCATATTGATTGAATGAGCTCAGCGATGAGTACGTATTTGGCTTGGTATGAGAGGTTTGAATGTATGAGCCCGGACGTGTTAGGGGATGAATAATTGAACCTGATCAACCTAGAATTAAAATCCAATGTTTAATGGTCATATATTGAGGCACATGGTACAAATACGTATACCATAAGTGGATGTCGGCTAAATGGGCCGTTGAATCTGTATATTTCTTATGCAGATCGTTTGAGATCCCATTATGTTTTACTCATGATATTCAGCATAGGTTCATACAGACCATCTATGAACCATGGTCCATCTAGACGTCGAGCGGCGATCTTGTGTATGCTGACAGAGACGCTTGCTTCTCGACGCGTTCAAAGCCAATATCTAAAAACGACAAGGCAATCTCATTTAATTGATTGGAAATTGATTCTTTAGAATAGAGCCCTTGATAAACTGTATCGCCTTTTCGGATCAGTGGATCTGATGTCCGTTACTCATGTACCATCGTTAATTAAACCAATGAACTCACTGGTTTATTTCAACAGTAGCGTGTCAAGTTACTAAATATTTTGCCGATGATATAGTCATAAACTTTCGAAGCCCATTTATTCTTCGAGATATCTTTGCTCAAGCTCATTGCCATATAACTGCCTCATAAACTCTCGAGTTGTCTGTAAAGCCGAATACCATGCTGTCCATAAATCCGGTGATGTCGAAGGCCACACGGACGGGTTTATGATGCACGCGTGATATACGCAATATATACTGTGCGTGATCTCACCAGCTGCCCGCCTTTTTCAGCTGACATGATAATCAATAATCAGACAATATACTGCAAAATGTGCATATGTGTGACTGTGCGCGCGGAGTGGACCGATTGACAGGTTGATATGTCAAAACGGTGAAAACTAGACTATCACGTAACACATGTGTTGCATCCATATCAATATATGTAGAAGCATTGCAGCTATATTGTATATAGTCGCAGCTTGAATCAGTGCCACATAGGTCGCACTATCGCATTAGCTAGCAATTAGTTGAGTGATTGATGGATCGCTTGATCTCACATATATCGATCTATTGTCCCCGTAATGTGAATATAATTGTCTGCAGGAAGGCTGTGTAGGATATACGCATTGATCATTTACAACAGATCATCTATATTACAGGCCGTGGTCAATCACTTTAAGATTAAGGTCCTGTATGTCGCACAGGGCTATATTTCTCTTGTCAGAAGATCGAATGCAGTTCATAGAAGGTAATCGTTATTTTAAATGCATTGTAACAAACTACATGACCGGACCCTCGGTTACCACGAAGCTTAGAGCGTCGAGCGGCTACAATGTGGTTGGATGTGGTCGGAGCCAGGCGGTGATAAAACAAAGAAGCCTTAAGATTCATGAGTGCATGTCGCTGTTTACATTAGTCAGTATCTGTATCTATCTTCATTTCACGACTCGATTTGGCCGCGAATCCTCTGGGTAGGGAATAATTATTTTTTGTCTATTACTGAATCCTCATGAGGGTGGGAGCCTTAATCATTTTACGGGTCTTATGCTCGGCATGCATGGAAATCCCATCGTTTCAGCCATAATGTGTCGCAATCATTCCAATGCACAATCCGCCATCTGGCACTTGATGTACACATCTCTATATATGAACGGCCAACACTAGATAAATGCAATAACAACTTAATGCCGATGTCACTTACTATTACCGAACGCTCCCAACACTATTGATTGTGCCTATGTTTTGCAACACCGCATTTGACTAACACACTACGGCGGAGCTTTCCGCGCTTGTTAACACCCACCTACACGCTAGGAATAGTTCACACCCTTGTGACAAGCCAATGGGGGATGTGGGGTTTACTCTGAATAGGGACTTTGCATTTGCGCCTGAAAGTATTCGGCTTATATTCTAATAGGTCCTGATCTTATTCAGATTAAGCTTTTGCATGAAAGGGACACGCCTGGTAGATTTTATAACGAACAACATAGAAACAAGATGTCGGATGTGAACGTACACAGATATAAACTTACATTGTTACTAAGATGCTTTGGGACATACATGCGCACGTACGTTCACTCATACATACATACATACATACATACATACATACATACATACATACATACATACATACATACATACATACATACATACATACATACATACATACAGACATACAGACATACATACAGACAGACATACAGACATACATACATACATACATACATACATACATACATACATACATACATACATACATACATACATACATACATACATACATACATACATACATACATACATACATACATACATACATACATACATACATACATACATACATACATACATACATACATACATACATACATACATACATACATACATACATACATACATACATACATACATACATACATACATACATACATACATACATACATACATACATACATACATACATACATACATACATACATACATACATACATACATACATACATACATACATACATACATACATACATACATACATACATACATACATACATACATACATATATACATACACACATGTGCACTCCATATCACTAGCCTCAGGGACATTCGATCAGCGAGCTTCATCTGGTTTGTCCCCCTGCCCGTGTGACGTGACCGTGATGACACGTTATTAGGTCTCTATTCACAAAGGCCTCGAAATGGCTATCCATCACGGCTTTATATCATTCACTCTATACACCGAAACAAACCAGCCTCATTTAGCAGATAGGCTCTAATAATCAGCCGCGGTTGGCAATATAAACATCCTCGCGAATCACTAGACCCCTGTCGTCGTGTTAACCCTGCTCATTTACTGGAAGCAGTTTTCAGCAGAAGCCTACGGAGGATTATAGATTACTACTGGCGCATATGAAGGCCCCTTGGACCTTCCCTGGTCAATTTCCAGTTACAATCGCCTTGATTACTCTTGGCCAGCGCTGCCAGACTGATGAATAAATATGGCCAAATGATGAAGAAGCCATCATCGTTCTTTTCACACAATATTAAGATGTTATATTCCGCGTTACGCCACAAATGTTCGGACTCGCCATCGGCCCGCCTTGGCCACCGCGGCCGCGCTACAACCGTGCCTTCTACACACCACTTATCGATGTGGCGAGCCGCACGCCTGTAGCTGACGCTACATAGCGCTTGCGCCGTCGCTGAAGTAGCTTATACTTTTCTATATAGTCATCGCTGTATTTATCAGAGGCTAGCTGGACGCGTTCAGAATAGCGTTGCTCCGCGGAGGCCCCGCTAGCTTTATAGCATAGTCTACGGAGCCCGCGGCGGATAATTAGGAGTATCGCGCTGACGCCGTGTAGAATTTGATAGCGTATCGAGCCTAGGTAAAACAACGGACTAGCGCAGCGGGCTTACATAAGAGAATACCACATGGCGTTCATGATCTGTTCATTGCACGCCGGTCGGAATATAGTGTCGTCAGAAATGGAAATATGATGAGCCTGGGGCTGAGCTGCTGACGGTTTCAAGATGGTTCAACAATTATAAGGTAGAGTAGCTCATTGTTTAGTTTGTGTTTGCGTTAATTATAAAGTCCAATAAGATCTAATAAGCGAGGCTTTACAAGATGATTGTACATGTGTCAGCGACATCAAGAACGCTGTTGATTCTCTAAGTTGGATAGTAAACTCAATCTTCCATTCCCAATGAAAATACGCCAATGCCGGACAAACAAAAGCAATCATTTGTTAAGCAAATAGGTTGAACAGAATTTCCTTGATCCAATCTCATTCTCCCTATATTTAAAGCTAACGTTCAGCATTGATCGCATCGGTCCGTTCCCAACAATTTATTACAGCAAATAACGGATTTCCACCGATGGACTATTTGATTGAACGGATTGCCTATCCTCTTAGCGCCTTAGGTTGACGGATCCGTCGCTCCTGAGAGCATATGTCCAGCGGACGCGTATGCCTTGGTCGGCAATTTCTTGTGAGAGATGGACTGGGGGGGGGGGGGCTCAAACGAAATCAGTAACTTTCATTGCAACATCGCGATGGGAAATCATTTCAATTTACTTAGTCGCTCAAGAATGAAACTGTTTGTCGTTTTCTATTAACCATAGACCGAGCTGACACGAGTTACATACCGACCAGTCGACTGATTCATTAGCAAAGAAGGGAATTTCAAATTGTCTCGTGGATCAAATTATTTCCTCCTTATCCGCTTCAATCTGAGAATAATCCTTAACGAGATTACTAGGTAACTTGGCGTCGTAGGACCCTTAGCTCCCCTGGAACGAAGTCATTTAGACCCGGCGAAAGCATATATTGGATTTTGCCGGGACTTAATAGAAGGCAGGGACTTGTGACTTGGCACGTTTGGGCGTTGAGTTGCGTTAACAAAGAGTTAGACGCCCCCTGACCGCGAGTACATACCGACCACCCGCGCCAGGCCAGTACTGATGGTGGCAGACTGTCAGACTGCCTGGTCCAGATGTCACGATCAAATCTAAACTCCATTGTTGCCCTGATTTTTGCCAATTGTGTGTGAAAAGACGTGGTTAAATACCCATTCAAGCTGACTGATAGTGTCATGGACAGATGCGGGCTATTTTTGAAATGGGTACAGTCCATGGCAGTAACGTCCACGCTACGTGCCGATTTATTGCAGCACTTTTCTTGGAGTGTAGGAGACATGGCGACTGAGGGAACATTTACGGCCTATTTCGAACCCGGACCGCTCGTTGCTCTTAGTGCCCTGCGGCTGGTATAAGTCAACAGTATATATATAGTTAAGTCACTGACCTTATTGGGGATCGGGCCCCTCGGCTATATCTATTGGCCAGTAGTGCTCTTGTTTCAATGAAATAAGCCAGTTGCCATATGACTAAGTTCGGAGGCAGGTATATAATGAGCGAGCAAGCAGAGGATGCTTCGTGTACCTACGCAAGCGAGTGTTCTAGTCTAGTGATTATGGATGTAACCTTGAAATAACGCATCTAACCTTTGGGTGGGCGCGTTGGTATATATACAACCGGTATAATCTAACTATCGAAGGATGTTTCAGCATAAACAGTAAGAGCTTCGTCCGATAGTAACAAGCGGATGTGTATTTAAGCTGCTCTGCTGTTCTTAAATTATTTCGGCGTCCGTTATTTTGGTATTTAATAGCTATTAGCGGCTGCATTACATCCCGGAGGTGGTCACCCGGACTGACAGCAGCCAGCATCCATACATTATGCTCGCCATTGTTGCTCTGCCTCGTTTGTGCCCCGCTCCGTCGCTCGTTATCGCTCACCTGCCAGTTTCCAGACAGGATTCATTACAAACACAGCAAGCTAATATTTGGATTATCCTTGCTGACATGAAGCACTAGAAGTTACAGGCCCATTGTGGCCCCGCATGGGAAACTGAAAGCGGATTTGCTGTGCTATAGCTAATAACAATAGATCAACTCTCTCGTCAGAAGAGCTCCACCAAATATCAAGTGCCTTATAGCAGTAGCTGTGTTCCTTGTGAAGTAACTACTGTTACCTGTTTATGCCCGCTGAGTTGCAACTGTAGACACGAGGAAAGAAACTGCTCAGTGGTGACGTCACAGATGTAGCCGAGCCATTGTGAGGAGAGATGAGTAGGAAACACGAGGATTCTATGCTATTCTAGTATGGAGCATTGGGTGGCGGGGAGGGGTAATATTGGTTAGGTGATTGTGTGGTAACTTGAACTGACCATGAGAGTTTCAGGCAATTGGGTTACGGCAGACTCATGATTCGGGATAGGGTGTGAGTGATCATAGGAATGAATGAGTGGTTGAGTGAGTGTAAGTGACTGAGCGAGTGAGTGAGTAAGAGAGTGAGTGAAGGTTAGTTAGCGAGTGAATGATTGCTAGTGACCGAGCGAGTGTGTGAGTGAGTATGAGAGAGAGAGTGAGTCAGTGTAAGTTAGTGAGTGAGTGAGCGAATGAGTAAATGAGTGAGTCTTAGTGAGTGAATGAGTGAGTGAGTCTTAGTGGGTGAGTACATGAATGAATGAGTGAGTGAGTAAATGAATTAATGAGTGAGTGAATGAGTGAGTGAGTGAATGAGTGAGCAAAGTGAATAAGCGAGTAAATGTGCAAGCGAGCAAGTGAGTGCGAGAGTGGGTGAGAGTTAGTGAGTGAGTGAGCGAATGAGTAAATGAGTGAGTTAGTGAGCGAATGAGTGAGTGAGTCTTAGAGAGCGAGTAAATGAATAAATGAGTGAGTGAGTGAATGAGTGAGTGAGTGAATGAATGAGCAAAGTGAATGAGCGAGTAAATGAGCGAATGAGTGCGAGAGTGGGTGAGAGTAAGTGAGTGAGCGAATGATTGAGTGTTAGTGAGTGATTAAATGATTGCCTGTGAGTGATGGAGTAAATGAATGAGTGAGCGAGCAAGCGAGTGAGTGAGTGAATGAGTGTTAATGAGTCAATGATTGAATGAGTATGTGCTAGTAAGTGAGTGAGTGAGTAAGCGTATACGTGAGTAAGTAAGAGAGAGTGAGTCAGTCAGTGTTAGTGAGCGAGTGAGCGATTGAGTGAATTAGTGAGTCTGAGTGAGTGAGTCAGTGAATGAATGAGTTATTGATATGGATTGAGTGAGTGAGTTAATAAATGAGTGAGTGAATGAGCGAGCGAGTGAATGTGTGAGTAAGAAAGAGTGAATGAGTGAGTCAGAAAGAGTGAATGAATGAGTTAATGAGAGATTGAGTCAGTGAATGAATAAGTATTTGAGTGAGTGAGTGAGTGAGCGAGTAAATGAGTGAGTAAGAGAGAGCGAGTGAGTGAATGAGTGAGTGAGTGAGTGAGTGAGTGAGTAAGCGGTGATTCATTGCGAGGCACTGAGCAAACGAATGAATTGATAGAGGACCAAGTGTAGTAGTGAGAAAGTGGGCGAGCATGTCAGTCATTTGGTTGGACCCCGCCGCCATTTTGTTGCTGTCTTTCTGGAAACAATCCATTTGACATTTCGTTCGAGCAAGGCTATATAGTTCGGCCGCTGATGCATGGAGGCAAAATTACCGCAGCGAGGGAAATACACCAGCGAGCAAACGGTTATTTAGCCTATCCACGCCTTTCATGGGTCGTTAATAGCCACCTGTCCACCATGAGAATCGCTCACAAGGTTTCCTGGAACAATGCGCATCACAGCAGATTGCCTTTCCTATCAAATCTCTTGCTGCATTGTGCCACTGGGCAATATCTAATGAACGGTCGTATGTTGGTGAGGCATGAGTGCTTACGCTATAGTGCACCCTTCTTTTGCCATTAGGTTACTGCTGTTTTCCATCTTGCTTTTTTGCCGTCTGTCGATGTAATTCCTTTTTAGCTTCTATTGTTATGGATTGTACTGAGTCACCTTATCAAATGGACTTATACAACTCAATATACTTATGTGTTTGGTGCCTACACTTGTATGTCCAAAGATGGCGGCGCTGTCATTGAGGTAGCTTTCATTGCGCTAGAAGGCAACAGCCAACACATCATCGCTGTGACGAGTTGTAATGCTACGCGTGTAGTCTTCACATGGGGCTTTTAAAGGTCGTCAGAAAATCAACCTCTAGGATTGGGATGACCCTACAACTGAACATGATCAAGTCTGTAATTAAGGTTATAATTGCCAGTGTGTACAATTCATCATTATATGCTGAAATTGTATGCTATGATTTTTACGTCACTCAGCCATGTACTCGCACAGGCGCGATCTCGTGAGATTTGGAATCGTGTCTCGTGTGATTAGTGTCAATATGACGGCGTTGCTTGGCTGCATTGCCGACGTCTCTCTTTCTTTCGGTGTCTCTCGGCAATTAACAAGCCGCGCGCTATGCACCATCAGCGTGTAATTTCATACAGCTGACAGGCTAATATCTGCCTAGTATGTAGCTACGGTAATGAAGCAGGGTAGATTCCGTCATGTCATGGAATAGGGTTTCGTTGCTAAGATGGTCATATGCAAACACGAACACGTGGATTCTTCGGTCGCGTATACTCATTGATATGCGATTGAAGAACGCATATTAAGTGCGCGTGAACATCGAACGTTGTAATATGCTGTCGTTCATGTTTTTTTTGCATTATGCTGTCGTTCATGTTTTAGTGCATCTGTTCCGACCCGACTAATGATTCAGCCTGTGTTGTTGTTGTAGTTGTTTCAGATAGTCAAGAAGCGGAAATCGTGAGCAGTATCTACGGCTTCGTCTTTAACCGGTTTATTTAGAAGCAAGTTTCACCAACTCTTTCGGCAGAGTCTGGGTGGCCTGGGCACTGCTGGGGGTCCCTTGACCCTCACTGGGCCTGCCGCTGCCTCGATGGTGCCAGCTTATCGTTGTGGTCTGGGGTGGCTGACGGCGTCTCGGAGTTTCAACCTCGGGCTTACCTACCCTACCGTGCTGTTAGAGGGCACTATTTCATACCAACCAGTCTATCAGGATATTGTTTTCGTTCTCTTCATGGCGTCAATATTTTTGAACTGGGGCAAGCGCCAGAGTGGAACCGATTTTTTGGTTACATATTCCAATCCAGGCGCACGCGGCAGGTATACGATCAGCCAATCCCCTGGGAGAAAGCCAACTAAAGCAGCTAAAACCATGACGGTGTTTTCATCGAAGGACCGGGAATCAGGTTTCCATGAATCCATGGAATTCCCGAATGCGCTTTACGCGGAAGAGCCAGGTCACATGGTTTCTTACAAAAGCCCTAATCATAATCATACTAACAGTAACCATGTCAACCATAAAATCGTTAAACAAAAGCAACATAGCCCAATTCCACTGCAGGCGTTGAATGACAGTCGGTCGTCAACAGGGATTACACCGTGCTCACCCTTGCCATTCTTGGAGGTACCGCAACCCTCGAATCCTCTTCCTACGACCAAGCGATCTCGTAGAACATCGTTCCCCTTTGGATTCCGCGTAAGACGTGACGAGCCATCTCCTAAACAGGAAGCCGCATCGTTGATAGACGCATACGGGAAACATGACTGCAAATTATGCGGCTGTGAGAGAATTAAACTCAACGTCAGCGGACAGTATTTTGAGGCGAAAGTTGGTTTACTTGACAGACACCCGGATACGCTCTTAGGAAACCCACTAAAACGCCAACAATTCTATGATGGCACACGAGATGAATTTTTCATTGACAGGCACAGACCTAGCTTCGAGGCTATTTTTTTCTACTATCAATATGGCGGTCGATTAAAGCGCCCCCATACGGTTCCTGACGATGTCTTCCTTGCTGAAGTGCTCTTCTTCGAATTGGAACCTAGCGTTATAGATGAGTACAAACGCGCTGAAGGTTACGAAAGCGACGAGATTGAGCTGCCGTCGAACGATTGCTTTCGTCGTGTTTGGATATTATTTGAGTGCCCCGAAGCCTCTCGCTGGGCATTTTGCATCGCTTTGGTATCAGTTATAACCACTTTAGTGTCTATTGTGCTTTTTTGCGTTGAAACACTTCCGAAGTATGAACGGACTCATTGCGTAATCGACGAGGCTCCAAATTTCTTAGATCCGTTCTTCATTATTGAAACAATCTGCACTGCTTGGTTCACCTTTGAGCTTTGCATCCGTTTCATTGTGTGCCCAAGCAAGCTCAACTTCTGGAAAGATTTCAAGAACTTGGTCGATGCAACTGCCATTGTACCTTACTATGTCACTTTCTTTAACGTCGTGTCCACAATGAGCTGTGCATCTGCTAAATCATCCGCGTCGCTAGCCTTTCTCAGAGTTATCCGTTTAATACGGGTATTTAAGCTCACAAAACATTCCACTGGCTTACAGGTGCTAATTCGGACCTTCAAGGCTTCGTTGGAAGGATTAGGATTATTCCTGGTGGCACTAATTGTTTGCTTGCTCGTGTTTTCAAGTGCTATCTACTACGCGGAGATAGGTAACGAAGGAACGCAGATACAAAGTATTCCGGATGCATTTTGGTGGGCTATTATAACTATGACGACAGTTGGTTATGGTGATAAGGTGCCACTGGGCGCAGTAGGAAAACTAATAGGATCGTTATGCGCGCTAACTGGGGTGCTGACTTTAGCTATACCTGTTCCAATCATTACAGGTAATTTCAATCGATTCTATTCCCACAAGACAGGCAGAGGGCGACACATGTAGACACATTTACGAATTAAAATCATGCCAACTTTCTGTTTTACAATGTTTGAATAATGTAAGGGTACTTATCTTTGCTCAATATTATTTGGTCACCTTTTCCTGTTACTGTTTTGATGTTAATATATACCACCGGGCATTGTCACTAGGTATTGGTGGAATCAGTTGTTAATCATATGAGTATAATGCCGTCACATATCACCTCCATGTTATTTCAGTGAACTACTTATGGTTGGCTCAGACTGTCGGTTCCTTTCAATGATGCCCATTGCACACTCGCTTTCGTGCGGCAATGTAATATATCTATCCTTTCTGCACACGTTGTTAGAGAGATTCGCAGGCCTAATTCAGTAATGATAATCAACACAGGCGCCATTGTACAATTACATTGGCACTTCATTTAAATCAATCACGAAGCAATTCTCTCCTGTAGACTACAAAACGCGAAAGATGTTTTCAAAGATTGTGATCAAGATGAAAAAAATTTAAATGACCAACTCCATGCCCGTGCTATTGCTGCGCCCAAACTGGCACGTCTGCGATATTAAATTACTTTCAAGTCAGTTCTTTCCCGAGCAGTGGAGTCGTCAAAGAAAATTTGTTGGTCTGTCCTGAATATACATAAAATTAGTGTGTTGACATTAGTAAATGCCGATTTCGTTGGACGGTGCAAATGTCTAAGCCTCTGTAAGTGATTAATATTCGTGCACTCACTTAGGTGTCGCTTTGTGGCAGCTTGCGTTTGACGATTCGGCAAACGTAAGCAATAAAAAAACAAAGAGCATTTAGTTCCATGATTTGCTTTGGTTGTTACGGTGTTGCTCAATGAAGGTGCTGCATTGTTGCAGTAGGAATATAACTACCTCATGTATGACTGATTCGGTTACGTTATTAAGTGTTTACTGAACGACTTGACACACTGTATTCTTTGTCTCTGCTGGAAGTCTAAATATCTAGTGAATACCCAGTTCAGCATTTATTTCTGAAAGTATCAATGCATTGTTACTGAATACTACATTATATTTTATTTATTCTAATATCGAATGTAACTCCTTTTTTGAACGTCTATACTACATATGTGCACTTAGCAAATGAGCGTTTATTGGTATTGTAACATTGTACTGTATAGTGAACAGATTATCTTCCTTTTAACTTTAGAGCACATAGATAAAGACAAAGGTACACATATTTAAAGTTTTAGTGATGATGTTCAATGAAAAACAATATGCGGCAGCCCGGAGCACTGCATGGAAAACACGAACAACAGCATTTAGCGTGACATCCACGCGGCAAAACACCTGATAACAGGCACTCAATGGGAAGAAAGCGGGAACAATCAATGAGCTCGGTGTGTTGCGCCCGAAAAGTAATTACCCAATATGGTCGGTTGCAGTCAACAGTTTGTAAATCTATGTTATGTATATATATATATATATATATATATATATAGATATATAGAGATATATATATATATATATATATATATATATATATATATATATATATATATATATATATAATATATATATATATATATATATATATAGATATATATATATATCTATATATATATATATATAGATCTATATATATATATATATCTATATCTATATAGAGAGATGATTCTATATATATATGTTTATATTATCCATCTCTATATATATATATATATATATCTCTCCCTATATATATCTCTCTATGTTCTATATATATATCCTATATATATATATATCCCTATATATATATATTCTACATATTTATATGTATTTATATATGTCTCTCTCTATATATATATCTATATCTCTATATCTCCTATATCTCTCTCTCTCTCTATCTCTATATCTATATATATCTCTATCTCTCTCTATATCTCTCTATCTATATATATCTCTATCTATATATATCTATATCTATCTATATATCTATATATATATATATATATATATATATATATATATATATATATATATGCATGTTCAAACGAAAGGGGGTAGACAATATTAACTGAATTTCTCGGCATTGATCATTATTTTCACGCCCATGGATTTGTTGTGCCTTTTAATGGCGTATTCCTTATTTTTTTGGCTAGCTCGAACTGTAGATGGACTGGCTACTCATTGTTTTCCATTGAATTGCATATTAATCATGTGTTGCAATTATCATTGTTATTGCATTATCATATATCTTTCAGATCTCCTAAGAATGCGGATCAATGATTTATCTGTTACACAATAAGTCAATCTTTGTATTATAGTCATTTAGTTCAATCCATAGGATTGCATTTAAAGATGACTTCTTCTATAGCCTTCACCAGAAGCTAAGATAGCAGCGGACCACAAAGTCTCTCGCAAAATCGTACTTGCAGAGAACGTGACGCTTTTACGTGTAGAGATTCTATTGCTGTTCGATAGAGGACTGTGAAGTGTTGGGGTCACAAGTATGTCATTGTCTGTCAGCGGTCTTCCCTTGTTTGAGTATGTAAACACTGCGTCTTGTTTTCAGGAACCTACTTTGCGTTCTACTCGCTAGGATAAAGATAATTGAAACGCCGGCAAACTCTTAATAACAAATGTAAATTGGAGTTTATAACCGTGGATATGGTTTTCAAGCCTTAACAATCTGCGCTAGCATAAGTGTTTGTACCCACATGGTCAGTCATTGAGTCGACATGAAATAAGAAATACGTGCTTAGATTCGAATTTTAGCAGGGAAATAATTCATAGCACTTTATGTGTTATATTTTATGCGACATATGTACCTGTTACTAA
The DNA here is from genome assembly GCA_034190875.2 of Urechis unicinctus. Classification (NCBI taxonomy): domain Eukaryota; kingdom Metazoa; phylum Annelida; class Polychaeta; order Xenopneusta; family Urechidae; genus Urechis; species Urechis unicinctus. The sequence continues at coordinate 1,745,393 of CM067343.1, forward strand.
TCTGTAAATGATTTTTCGCGATGTTACCAGTTAAGCATTTCAAAAATGACTTAAGTCACAGTCAGTCTAAGTCGGTATAACTAAAATAACGTCGTTATTTATCATCTATGTAGAAAGCTTAGGGGCTCTTCTGCTAAAACTCTAGTTCTACAAGCTACCATTTCATAACGAGGAACGTTCATTGCGTGACGGTAAACATTAACTGCGGTTTAATGTATATCAAGAGTATTGCAACTGAAAGACTGCGCCCAAACACTCAGGTTTTGTGAAAATTGTTGAATGTATCAGATTTCACTTCTTCGAGGCCCATTTTAGTGTAGACCATCGAAAATGTTCCTTTGTCTATGTTTCCATTTTAACCTTACAGCAATTATTGTAATTACTCGGGTGCATATAATAACTGCAATATAAGTATAAATGTATCGATTATTGAACTTATATTGATTTTGTGTTACCATATGTACACAGTTTCCTCCATAACACATCTCTCCTTGCTTCATAAATAAAATAGCAAATACGGGCGATATTTAGATACAAAGATAGACAGATAGGTATGCATGAAGGCAAACACGACTGTAACCATTCACTTTTCTGGAAAGCTGTTAAAATCAGTCTGTTCTGGGGTATCTTTAAATTAATACGTATTGTATATGCTGCAGATATGGAATGCATGATGAGGATGGTGATTGAGAATATGTCGAGTGTTAGCATCGTCAACGATATAAAACCTTGATTGTTTCATTCGCATTTGAAAGGTTTAACTTCCAATTTCGTTTGTAATGTGCCGATTTCGACAAGCGCCCTGGTGCTAAGCACTATAACTAAAAGAGCAAACGTATTATTATCTGGATCTGGCTGATCTGTTATGTAGTGATGTAATAAAGATTATAAAGAACAACGTTTGTCAATGTGGATTACGTAACAATGATTAAGTGGCTGAGTAACTGATGTAACGACGCAATTAGCAGATGATTCAAATAAATCAGAATGGTTGGGTGCTGTCAGTGACCATACTAGGTGACTTACTGATATGTTTCATCCAGAGGGGCTTTATATGTACTTAACAAGGACAACGGTCTTCTATAGAGGAATGATTTGTTCAACATTTCAAGGTCCAGCCTCATGATGAGTTTTTTTTCTTACCAAAAATGATTTATTGCCGCTGTAGCCATAATGGGGTATGCATTTGGCCATACATTACCCGCGACGATTATATGCTTGACAATGCCCCTACATTAACTGCGTATGGTGTTTTGACGGACATTAGTGGTTGTCTCATTTAATGTAGTAGACAAATCTAGGGGAAAATGACAGCCATTATTGATGATGCTTCACCGTAATACAGTAATGATATAAGGCTTCGTGAGAGACTGCGACCACGTACACCAGATATATTGATTTCACCACGTGTGATGTAAGCACAGCGAGTAAAATCGCAAGTAGTGCTGACAGGCTTATTATCAACCTTCTAGTGGCCAGTGAAGAACCATGGTGGGATTATGTCATAATGTAACATATGTATGGAATAAGATAACTGAACATGATCATATCTGTAATTAAGATTATAATTGCCGGTGTGTACAATTCATCATTATATGCTGAAATTCTATGCTATGATCGCTACGTCACTCAGCCATGTACGCGCACAGGCGCGATCTCGTGAGATTTGGAATCGTGTCTCGTGTGATTAGCGTCAATGTGACGGCGTTGCTTGGCTGCATTGCGGACGTCTCTCTTTCTTTCGGTGTCTCTCGGCAATTAACAAGCCGCTCGCTATGCACCTTCAGCGTGTCATTTCATACAGCCGACAGGCTTATATCTGCCTAGTACGTAGCTACGGTAATGAAGCAGGGTAGATTCCGTCATGTCATGGAATAGGGTTTCGTTGCTAAGATGGTCATATGCAAACACGAACATGTGGATTCTTCGGTCGCGTATTCTCATTGATATGCGATTGAAGAACGCATATTAATTGCAAGTGCGCGTGAACATCAAACGGCCTCCTCTTTTTAATAAGCTGTCGTTCATGTTTTTGTGCATCTGTTCCGACCCGACTAATGATCAAACCTGTTTTGTTGTTGTTGTTGTTTCAGATTGTCAAGAAACGGAAATCGTGAGCAGTATCTACGGCTTCGTCTTTAACCGGTTTATTTAGAAGCAAGTTTCACCAACTCTTCCGGCAGAGTCTGGGTGGCCTGGGCACTGCTGGGGGTCCCTGGGACACTCACTGGGCCTGCCGCTGCCTCGATGGTGCCAGCTTATCGTGGTGGTCTGGGGTAGCTGACGGCGTCTCGGAGTTTCAACCTCGGGTTTACCTACCCTACCGTGCTGTTAGAGGGCACTATTTCATACCAACCAGTCTATCAGGATATCGTTTTCGTTCTCTTCATGGCGTCAATATTTTTGAACTGGGGCAAGCGCCAGAGTGGAACCAATTTCGGTTACATATTCCAATCCAGGCGCATGCGGCAGGTATACGATCAGCCAATCCCCTGGGAGAAAGCCAACCATGACGGTGTTTTCATCGAAGGACCGGGAATCAGGTTTCCATGAATCTATGGAATTCCCGAATGCGCTTTACGCGGAAGAGCCAGGTCACATGGTTTCTTACAAAGGCCCTAATCATACAAACAGTAACCATGTCAACCATAAAATCGTTAAACAAAAGCAACATAGCCCAATTCCACTGCAGGCGTTGAATGACAGTCGGTCGTCAACAGGGATTACACCGTGCTCACCCTTGCCATTCTTGGAGGTACCGCAACCCTCGAATCCTCTTCCTACGACCAAGCGATCTCGTAGAACATCGTTCCCCTTTGGATTCCGCGTAAGACGTGACGAGCCATCTCCTAAACAGGAAGCCGCATCGTTGATAGACGCATACGGGACACATGACTGCAAATTATGCGGCTGTGAGAGAATTAAACTCAACGTCAGCGGACAGTATTTTGAGGCGAAAGTTGGTTTACTTGACAGACACCCGGATACGCTCTTAGGAAACCCACTAAAACGCCAACAATTCTATGATGGCACACGAGATGAATTTTTCATTGACAGGCACAGACCTAGCTTCGAGGCTATTTTTTCTACTATCAATATGGCCGGTCGATTAAAGCGCCCCCATACGGTTCCTGACGATGTCTTCCTCGCTGAAGTGCTCTTCTTCGAATTGGAACCTAGCGTTATAGATGAGTACAAACGCGCTGAAGGTTACGAAAGCGACGAGATTGAGCTGCCGTCGAACGATTGCTTTCGTCGTGTTTGGATATTATTTGAGTGCCCCGAAACCTCTCGCTGGGCATTTTGCATCGCTTTGGTATCAGTTATAACCACTTTAGTGTCTATTGTGCTTTTTTGCGTTGAAACACTTCCGGTGTTTGCACTGACTCATTGCGTAATCGACGAGGCTCCAAATTTCTTAGATCCTTTCTTCATTATTGAAACAATCTGCACTGCTTGGTTCACCTTTGAGCTTTGCATCCGTTTCATTGTGTGCCCAAGCAAGCTCAACTTCTGGAAAGATTTCAAGAACTTGGTCGATGCAACTGCCATTGTACCTTACTATGTCACTTTCTTTAACGTCGTGTCCACAATGAGCTGTGCATCTGCTAAATCATCCGCGTCGCTAGCCTTTCTCAGAGTTATCCGTTTAATACGGGTATTTAAGCTCACAAAACATTCCACTGGCTTACAGGTGCTAATTCGGACCTTCAAGGCTTCGTTGGAAGGATTAGGATTATTCCTGGTGGCACTAATTGTTTGCTTGCTCGTGTTTTCAAGTGCTATCTACTACGCGGAGATAGGTAACGAAGGAACGCAGATACAAAGTATTCCGGATGCATTTTGGTGGGCTATTATAACTATGACGACAGTTGGTTATGGTGATAAGGTGCCACTGGGCGCAGTAGGAAAACTAATAGGATCGTTATGCGCGCTAACTGGGGTGCTGACTTTAGCTATACCTGTTCCAATCATTACAGGTAATTTCAATCGATTCTATTCCCACAAGACAGGCAGAGGGCGACACATGTAGACACATTTACGAATTAAAATCATGCCAACTTTCTGTTTTACAATGTTTGAATAATGTAAGGGTACTTATCTTTGCTCAATATTATTTGGTCACCTTTTCCTGTTACTGTTTTGATGTTAATATATACCACCGGGCATTATCACTAGGTATTGGTAGAATCAGTTGTTAATCATATGAGTATAATGCCGTCACATATCACCTCCATGTTATTTCAGTGAACTACTTATGGTTGGCTCAGACTGTCGGTTCCTTTCAATAATGCCCATTGCACACTCGCTTTTGTGCGGCAATGTAATATGTCTATCCTTTCTGCACACGTTGTTAGAGAGATTCGCAGGCCTAATTCAGTAATGATAATCAACACAGGCGCCATTGTACAATTACATTGGCACTTCATTTAAATCAATCACGAAGCAATTCTCTCCTCTAGACTACAAAACACGAAATAGATTTTCAAAGATTGTGATCAAGATGAAAAAAATTTAAATGACCAACTCTATGCCCGTGCTATTGCTGCGCCCAAACTGGCACGTCTGCGATATTAAATTACTTTTAAGTCAGTTCTTTCCCGAGCAGTGGAGTCGTCAAAGAAAATTTGTTGGTCTGTCCTGAATATACATAAAATTAGTGTGTTGACATTAGTAAATGCCGATTTCGTTGGACGGTGCAAATGTCTAAGCCTCTGTAAGTGATTAATATTCATGCACTCACTTAGGTGTCGCTTTGTGGCAGCTTGCGTTTGACGATTCGGCAAACGTAAGCAATAAAAAAACAAAGCATTTAGTTCCATGATTTGCTTTGGTTGTTACGGTGTTGCTCAATTAAGGTGCTGCATTGTTGCAGTAGGAATATAACTACCTCATGTATGACTGATTCGGTTACTTTATTAAGTGTTTACTGAACGACTTGACACACTGTATTCTTTGTCTCTGCTGGAAGTCTAAATATCTAGTGAATACCCAGTTCAGCATTTATTTCTGAAAGTATCAATGCATTGTTACTGAATACTACATTTTTTTTATTTATTCTAATATCGAATGTAACTCCTTCTTTTTGAATATACGAATATGTGCACTTAACAAATGAGCGTTTATTTTTGAACATTGTCTATACTACAGATATCTTCCTTTTAACTGCACATTTAACAAATGAGCGTTTAAAGTTTTGTGATGATGTTCACATGAAAAACTGTATAGTGCAGCCCAGATTAGCACCTTTGGAAAACCCGAAGCACATAGATTTAGACAAAGGTCCACGCGGCAAAACAGTTTTAACAGTGATGATGTTCAATGAAAAACAAATGCGGGAACAGCCCGGAGCACTGCATGTTGCGCCCGAAAAACAGCACCCAATTTGGTCGTGGCAGTCCACGCCGCAAAACACCTGATAACAGGCACTCAATGGGAAGAAAGCGGGATAATCAATGAGCTCGGTGTGTTGATAGAGAAAGGTAATTACCCAATATGGTCGGTTGCAGTCAACAGTTTGTAGATCTAGAGAGATATGTATAGATATATAGAGAGAGATAGATATATATAGATAGATATAGAGAGAGATATAGATATATATATAGAGATATAGAGAGAGATATAGATAGAGAGAGATAGAGAGAGAGATATATATAGAGAGAGATAGATAGAGATAGAGAGATAGAGATATAGATATATATCTATAGAGAGAGAGAGAGAGAGATATAGATCTCTATCTATAGATATATATCTATAGTAGATCTCTCTCTATATATATCTATATATAGAGGGAGATATCTCTCTATATATATCTATATAGATCTATCTATCTATATCTATCTCTATATATTTCTCGCTACTATATCTATATATATATCTATATATCTCTATATATATATCTATCTATATAATAGATATAGATCTCTCCATATGGATAGATATATATATATATAGAGAGATATATCTCTAGATATATATATATATAGAGAGAGAGAGAGATAGAGATATATATCTCTCTATATAGAGATATCTATAGAGATATATATATCTCTATATATATATATATATATATATATATATCTATATATATATATATCTCTCTATCTATATATATATCTCTATATATATATATATATATATATATATCTCTCTATATCTATCTCTATATATATATATATATATATATATATATATATATATATCTATATATATATATGCATGTTCAAACGAAAGGGGGTAGACAATATTAACTGCATTTCTCGACATTGATCAGTATTTTCACGCCCATGGATTTGTTGTGCCTTTTAATGGCGTATTTCTTATTTTTTGGCTTGCTCGAATTGTAGATGGACTCGCTGCTCATTGTTTTCCATTGAATTGCATATTAATCATGTGTTGCAATTATCATTGTTATTGCATTATCATATATCTTGCAGATCTCTTAAGAATGCGGATCAATGATTTATCTGTTGCACAATAAGTCAATCTTTGTATTTTTGTCATTTAGTTCAATCCATAGAATTGCATTTAAAGATGATATAGCCTTTACCAGAAGCTAAGATAGCAGCGGACCACAAAGTCTCTCGCAAAATGGTACTTGCAGAGAACGTGACGCTTTTACGTGTAGAGATTCTATTGCTGTTCGATAGAGGACTGTGAAGTGTTGGGGTCACAAGTATGTCATTGTCTGTCAGCGGTCTTCCCTTGTTTCAGGAACCTACTTTGCGTTCTACTTGCTTGGATAAAGATAATTGAAACGCCGGCAAACTCCTAATAACAAATGTAAATTGGAGTTTATAACCGTGGATATGGTTTTCAAGCCTTTACAATCTGCGCTAGCATAAGTGTTTGTACCCACATGGTCAGTCATTGACTCGACATGAAATACGAAATACGTGCTTAGATTCCTATTTTAGCAGGGAAATAATCCATAGCACTTTATGCGTTATATTTTATGCGACATATGTACCTGTTGCTGATCTATAAATGATTTTTCGTGATGTTACCAGTTAAGCATTTCAAAAATGACTTAAGTCACAGTCAAAGTCGGTATACCTAAAATAACGTCGTTATTTATCATCTATGTAGAAAGCTTAAGGGGCTCTTCTGCTAAAACTCTTGTTCTATAAACTACCATTTCATAACGAGGAACGTTCATTGCGTGACGGTAAACATTAACTGCGGTTTAATGTATATCAAGAGTATTGCAACTGAAAGACTGCGCCCAAACACTCAGGTTTTGTGAAAATTGTTGAATGTATCAGATTTCACTTCTTCGAGGCCCATTTTAGTGTAGACCATCGAAAATGTTCCTTTGTCTATGTTTCCATTTTAACCTTACAGCAATTATTGTAATGACTCGGGTGCATATAATAACTGCAATATAAGTATAAATGTATCGATTATTGAACTTATATTGATTTTGTGTAGCCATATGTACACAGTTTCCTCCATAACACATCTTTTCTTGCTTCATAAATAAAATAGCAAATACGGGCGATATTTAGATACAAAGATAGACAGATAGGTATGCATGAAGGCAAACACGACTGTAACCATTCACTTTTCTGGAAAGCTGTTGAAATCAGTCAGTTCTGGGGTATCTCCAACTTAATACGTATTGTATATGCTGCAGATATGGAATGCATGATGAGGATGGTGATTGAGAATATGTCGAGTGTTAGCATCGTCAACGATATAAAACCTTGATTGTTTCATTCGCATTTGAAAGGTTTAACTTCCAATTTCGTTTGTAATGTGCCGATTTCGACAAGCGCCCTGGTGCTAAGCACTATAACTAAAAGAGCAAACGTATTATTATCTGGCTGATCTGTTATGTAGTGATGTAATAAAGATTATAAAGAACAACGTTTGTCAATGTGGATTACGTAACAATGATTAAGTGGCTGAGTAACTGATGTAACGACGCAATTAGCAGATGATTCAAATAAATTAGAATGGTTGGGTGCTGTCAGTGACCATACTAGGTGACTTACTGATATGTTTCATCCAGAGGGGCTTTATATATACTTAACAAGGACAACGGTCTTCTATAGAGGAATGATTTGTTCAACATTTCAAGGTCCAGCCTCATGATGAGTTTTTTTCGCCGCTGTAGCCATAATGGGATATGCATTTGGCCATACATTACCCGCGACGATTATATGCTTGACAATGCCCCTACATTAACTGCGTATGGTGTTTTGACGGACTGTAGTGGTTGTCTCATTTAATGTAGTAGACAAATCTAGGGGAAAATGACAGCCATTATTGATGATGCTTCACCGTAAAACAGTAATGATAAATGCTTCGTGAGAGACTGCGACCGCGTATACCAGATATATTGATTTAACCACGTGTGATGTAATCACAGCGAGTAAAATCGCAAGTAGTGCTGACAGGATTATTATCAACCTTCTAGTGGCCAGTGAAGAACCATGGTGGGATTATGTCATAATGTAACATATGTATGGAATAAGATCTTGGTTTATAGCGATGCATTGGCTGTTATTGTCGGTTTTGAGTCATTATCATATAAATTGGACAGATGTCAGGTCATGTCATGTCGAATTGACCATGTCAATGCACGGGTAAACACACCGATCATCCTGTTATTCAATTAATGGCATTTTGTACGCATAGGAATTCCAGCATGTATTTAAAAAGACTGATAATTCGTATACTGTTGAGTTGTACGACAAGAGGGACATTTGGAAATCGCTTGTTGACAGAACTATATACTTGCTATAAACCATGTAAATGAATGTACCTCCTATATTGCCAATCCTATAAAATCGAATACTTTATGTGCGTTCCATTGGAGGTTATGTAAACAGAAGAAAGTACAATTGATTCATTGCCTGGAACAAATGCGACAATTTGTAATGCGTCAGCTTGATTGTTGGACAAAGTCATCGATTACCTGCAAAGAGAGCTTGCACCCACCAAGATCAAGCAGCATGCACCCTAATAATTGTGTTAATTTGGTATATAATGCTACCAATTCTCTTTAGAAATCATAATACGTTTAATTGTGATACACTTAACGATGAATTCCTCCTTTCCACAGCTGGTATGACCTCTCATAACAATTGCATAGGAATGTTAAAATGTAACGTACACCCTTCAGATGTTCACTCTAGGTTGCTGTATACAAATAGATCCATACAACTATTTGGTAATCCTCACCGCCGGTTCCAATGCTTAGCGGTGTCACTTTTTGACCCACAGCCGAGGGTTCAATCCACAAACGCAAACGCCTGATTGGATACTCCCGATTGTGATGTTAACATTAAGTAGTTGTCCGACCTCTGACAGAGTATGCATTTGCCTCGCCAGCTCAATGTTCTTATTCTGAACTTTGGTCCCAGCAACGTGGGTTTTAGAGACTTGTCGGGCGATGGGTCCAGGTATTACCATCATCCACATCAATTACCGCTGCCAAATCATCATGGTGTTGAACCCCAGTATAGCTTTACATTAATCAACGCCATAATATCAACTATCGGTTTCCCCTTGCTAAGTCTTAACAGCACGACTTAACTTACCAAGGATATTTACTTACCTGGTTTATCTTCAAACTCCAAGGCTGCTCTGAGTTTGACAATTCCAGCACGTCATTATTTCTTAATTAAACGTTAGGTCAGAAGGGAGAGAAAGTTTAGATATATGAAGGTAATTCTATGTATGCCAATTGACTAAGATTCATTGTTTTTTTATCCGTTTATAATCTACTCAAAAGTATTGTCACGTTTCAAGCCAATGAGGTGATGGATATAGTAATACCAAACGGGTGGTCCGCATCGCCGTATAGTCCGATTCACCTAGGAGCCTCATCGCTTCAGGCAATATACATTCACCTTGCCACAACACCTGATCATCAAACACAAACCATGTTATGCTTGGTCATCTCGACACTTAAGCCGACCATGTGTCAGTACAGTTTTATGAGGTACACCGCAGCATCAGCATGTGCTGTCATTTTATATTATCCAATCGAATCCTGACCTACTGTTTTCACAGTTAATGCAATGTTCATTTTTACACCAACTCTCCATCAACCTGTCCAATATATAAACACATACTCTCTCCACATTCTTCAGCCCATGTCACAGAGAAACATAATGTATCCACTCAGAGTCACCGCCAAACGATTGGGCCTTTATTGTCACCCTCTGCTCAATGCAGTTCATCTATATACTGCTATATAGACTATATCATATAGCTGATGTAATGCGTCATTGCTTCATACTCTTTTTCAACCACCAGAAATTCGTAAAATTTATAAGTTGCATGGGTTTGTATTGAATATGATGCCATAACCAGAGCTGCTGCTATTTCTTCACTTCTTCGTTGTTGGCAAACTGCCTTGCATACGGTTGAGTACCGCAAGGTTGTTAATGACACTTCAGATAGTTCCTATTAAAACTCGCGAGTTAATCATTACAATCAACAGTAAATTTCATTACTAAACCAAAACCTCATTACCCTTACCGCGTTGAGATATTGCTGCGTCAATTACATTACCTGTACCATGTATCATTAGCCGCTGATGAAAATAGCAGAGAGCACGAGAAGCGTTCACCATTACAGGCGTGCCTATAAACATGTCGTTATATTATTTCAAGCAGGCGAGTAATAGATGCCACGAATGCGCGTAATCCGTTAATGAGTATCGAATAGCCATATCTGAAGCACCCCGGACAAAATGTGCCATACTCGAGTATTTGCGTCGGAACGACTACAATGATTGATTGCAGTACGGGTTATTACGAATGTGGGCGGTCGAGTAGTGCACTCCTTACTACGCCGCATTCTGTTACAGTAGTTATGGAGTGATGACGTTAATGAGAACGACTCATTACGTAAGTAGAGAACCTGAAAGAGGAGAAACAAAAATGTGAACCAGTTTTACATGCAGGGAAAATGTGTCATATCTGAGTCATATTGTTGAGTGCAGTAAACGACTCACAGGGACACAAAAATATACATTATTAGCTGCTGAATATTTTTTTTATAGGCCCAAGAGCCAGTTAGATGAGAAAAGTTATATTATTCTCTCAAGGGTCAATCTGCTAAAAGGATAATAACGTTAACAGGGCAATTCAGAACGCAGGAGGCATATCTGGCTCTGACGACACAAGGCGAGTTTTCTCCGTCGAGACCCCGTTTAACTGTCCTCACTGTTGTTTGTAAGAAGCGTAACTGCTTTTGTAGAGCCTAATGGCATTTGCACAGATTTAAACCACCCAGTAGCGCTATGTTGCATAAAACGAGGAAACAATTTAATAGCATCTCACAATGTTGTTTGCTTCTTTTCGAATAGATTTAAACTTTGACCAAAATGTCAGTACTTCCATATGGTAGTGATGATGTAGCTCATGTATAATTGGATATTTCAAACACATGGGAACCGTTCCACGGGGCCTTCACGAGCGCCAATAGTAATCTATAATGATCCACTGGCATATGAAGAAAAATGCTTAGAGTAAATGAGCAGGGTTAACAAGACAAGCAGGTGACCCGAAAGGAATATCCCCGACCAACTACAAATTAATCCAGCCAATCTGCTAAATAAGGCTAGTTTGTTTTAGCGTAGTGAGATGCGTTTGTCGGCAAAAGTTTATGGAGGAAAACATGTAACTTTCATTTAATTGCTACAAAGGTAACAACATTGGTTTAGTCGAATGGATGTTTTTATAAACGCATGAATAACTTTATAATCCAGTTGCCGTAATTATACGAGTCAACTCTGGTCTAGTCATGTGCAAATGAAACAGGTTAATACATTATAGGATGACAAGGCCTAACGAAGGTCGGGTAGCAAGTCGATATTGCAGCTGCACAAGCTGCATACAGAAGTATAGCGTATATGGACTTAATGCAACGGATTGCTTTACAAACATTTTTCAAACATTTCAATGGCGTTGTATTATGATGAGAAGTATGTTAACAGCAGCAGCAACATGTTATTACGATTGGGGGATGGATGTACATATATATATATATATATATATATATATATATATATATATATATATATATATATATATATATATATATATATATATATATATATATATATATATATATATATATATCCATAAATCCGTCTCCAAAGTAATATATTTACAAATGTATATATTTACATATAAATATATATAAACATACATATATATATATAAATATATATATATATATATATATATATATGCATATATATATATATACATATATATATATATATATATATATATATGCATATATATATGCATATATAAATATATATTCATATATATATATATAAATATTATATATTTGTACATATAGGCATATATATTTGTGCATATATATATATATATATTTATATATATACATATATACATAAATATATATATATATATATATATATAACCGTATATATAGATATATATTCACAAATATATACATAAGTGAACATAAATATATATACAAGCATATCGGCATATAAAAATTGTATGCATATATATGTTCATGAATATATATGCTTATAGATATATTATATATCTATATATATATATATATATATATATATATATATATATATATATATATACATATATTTATATTATATAAAAAATATATATTTATATGTACATGCATATATATATATATTTATATACATATATATATATAATAAATATATATATATATATATATATATATATATATATATATATATATATATATATATATATATATATATATATATATATATATATATATAGAATGGCGAGCATGAAATATATATATATATAAACATACATATATATATATATATATATTTTCATGCTCGCCATTGTTACTCTGTCTCGTTTGTTTCCCACTCCGTCGCTCGTTATCGCTCACCTGCATGTTTCCAGACAGGATTCATTACAAACACAGCAAGCTGACATTTGGTTTACCCTCGCTGAACCACTTGAATTTACAGGCCCATCGTGGCCCCGCCTGGGATAATTGAAAGCAGACTCGCTGTGCTAACAACAATAGATCAACTATCTCGTCAGAAGAGCTTCACCAAATATCAAGTGCCTTAAAGTAGGAAATGTGTTCCTTGTGAAGTAATTACTGTTACCTGTTTATGCCCGCTGAGTTGCAACTGTAGACACGAGGGAAGTGACTGGTCAGTGGTGACGTCACAGATGTAGCCGAGCCATTGTGAGGAGAGATGAGTAGGAAACAGAGGATGCTATTCTTTTCCAGTATGGGGCTTTGGGTGGCGGGGAGATGTTATATTGGTTATGTGATTGTGTGGTAACTTGAACTGACCATGAGAGCTTCTGGCAATAAGGAAACAGTAGACTCTTGATTCGCGATAGGGTGTGAGTGATCATAGTATTGAATGAGTGGGTGAGTGAGTGAAAGTATGTGTTCGAGTGAGTGAATGAGGGAATGAGTGAGTGTTAGTGAGTGAGTGAATGAGTGCTAGTGAGCGAGTGAGTGTGTGAGTGAGTAAGATAGAGAGATATAGTTAGCCAGTCTTAGTGAGTGAGTAAATGGATAAATGAGTGAGTCAGTGACGAGTAAAGTGGATGAGCGAGTATATGAGCAAGTGAGAGAGTGGGTGCGAGAATGGGTGAGAGTTAATGAGTGAGTGAGCGAATGATTGAGTATAAGTGAGTGATTGAATGATTGCTAGTGAGTGAGTGAATGAATGAGTGAGGGAGCGAGCGAGCGAATGATTGAGTGAGTGCATGAATGAGTTTTAGTGAGTTAGTGAATGAATGAATGTGCGAGCGAGCGAGTGAGTGAGAGAGTGAGTGCACGTGAGCCAATGATTGAATGATCGAATGCAAGTGAGTGGGTGAGTAAGCGTGTGAGTAAGTAAGAGAGAGTGTCAGTCAATGTTAGTGAGTGAGTGAGCGATTGAGTGAATGAGTGAGTCTGTGAATGAATGAGCTGTTGATAGTGATTGAGTGAGTGAGTGAATGAATGAGTGTGTGAATGAGAGAGCGAGCCTGTGTGCATTTAGTCAGAGATGGACATAGATACAACATGTGGGCCGGTCAGATGACCCCGCCGCCATTTTGTTACTGTCTTTCTGGAAACAATCCATATTACATTTTGTTCGAGCAAGGCTATATAGTTCGGCCGCTGGTGCATGGAGGCAAAATTACCGCAGCGAGGGAAATACACCAGCGAAGCAAACGGTTATTTAGCCTATCCACGCCTTTCATGGGTCGTTAATAGCCACTAGTTCACCATGAGGATCGCTCACACGGTTTCCTGGAACAATGCGCATCACAGCAGATTGCCTTCCTATCAAATCTCTTGCTGCATTGTGCCACTGGGCAATATCTAAAGAACGGTCGTATGTTGGTGAGGCATGCGTGCTTACGCTATAGTGAACCCTTCTTTTGCCATTAGGTTACTGCTGTTTTCCATCTTGCTTTTTTGCCGTCTGTCGATGTAATTCCTTTTTAGCTTCTATTGTTATGGATTGTACTGAGTCACCTTATCAAATGGACTTATACAACTCAATATACTTATGTGTTTGGTGCCTACACTTGTATGTCTAAAGATGGCGGCGCTGTCATTGAGGTAGCTTTCATTGCGCTAGAAGGCAACAGCCAACACATCATCGCTGTGACGAGTTGTAATGCTACGCGTGTAGTCTTCACATGGGGCTTTTAAAGGTCGTCAGAAAATCAACCTCTAGGATTGGGATGACCCTACAACTGAACATGATCAAGTCTGTAATTAAGGTTATAATTGCCAGTGTGTACAATTCATCATTATATGCTGAAATTCTATGCTATGATCGCTGCGTCACTCAGCCATGTACGCGCACAAGCGCGATCTCGTGAGATTTGGAATCGTGTCTCGTGTGATTAGTGTCAATATGACGGCGTTGCTTGGCTGCATTGCCGACGTCTCTCTTTCTTTGGGTGTCTCTCGGCAATTAACAAGCCGCGCGCTATGCACCATCAGCGTGTAATTTCATACAGCTGACAGGCTAATATCTGCCTGGTATGTAGCTACGGTAATGAAGCAGGGTAGATTCCACTATGTCATGGAATAGGGTTTCGTTGCTAAGATGGTCATATACAAACACGAACACGTGGATTCTTCGGTCGCGTATACTCATTGATATGCGATTGAAGAACGCATATTAAGTGCGCGTGAACATCGAACGTTGTAATATGCTGTCGTTCATGTTTTTTTTTTGCATTATGCTGTCGTTCATGTTTTAGTGCATCTGTTCCGACCCGACTAATGATTCAACCTGTGTTGTTGTTGTAGTTGTTTCAGATAGTCAAGAAGCGGAAATCGTGAGCAGTATCTACGGCTTCGTCTTTAACCGGTTTATTTAGAAGCAAGTTTCACCAACTCTTCCGGCAGAGTCTGGGTGGCCTGGGCACTGCTGGGATTCCCTGGACCCTCCTTGGGCCTGCCGCTGTCTCGATGGTGCCAGCTTATCGTGGTGGTCTGGAGTGGCTGACGGCGTCTCGGAGTTTCAACCTCGGGCTTACCTACCCTACCGTGCTGTTAGAGGGCACTATTTCATACCAGCCAGCCTATCAGGATATTGTTTTCGTTCTCTTCATGGCGTCAATATTTTTGAATTGGGGCAAGCGCCAGAGTGGAACCGATTTTTCGGTTACACATTCCAATCCAGGCGCAAGCGGGAGGTATACGATCAGCCAATCCCCTGGGAGAAAGCCAACTAAAGCATCTTAAACCATGACGGTGTTTTCATCGAAGGACCGGGAATCAGGTTTCCATGAATCCATGGAATTCCCGAATGCGCTTTACGCGGAAGAGCCAGGTCACATGGTTTCTTACAAAAGCCCTAATCATAATCATGCAAACAGTAACCATTTCAACCATAAAATCGTTAAACAAAAGCAACATAGCCCAATTCCACTGCAGGCGTTGAATGACAGTCGGTCGTCAACAGGGATTACACCGCGCTCACCCTTGCCATTCTTGGAGGTACCGCAACCCTCGAATCCTCTTCCTACGACCAAGCGATCTCGTAGAACATCGTTCCCCTTTGGATTCCGCGTAAGACGTGACGAGCCATCTCCTAAACAGGAAGTCGCATCGTTGATAGCCGCATACGGGAAACATGACTGCAAATTATGCGGCTGTGAGAGAATTAAACTCAACGTCAGTATTTTGAGGCGAAAGTTGGTTTACTTGACAGACACCCGGATACGCTCTTAGGAAACCCACTAAAACGCCAACAATTCTATGATGGCACACGAGATGAATTTTTCATTGACAGGCACAGACCTAGCTTCGAGGCTATTTTCTTCTACTATCAATATGGCGGTCGATTAAAGCGCCCCCATACGGTTCCTGACGATGTCTTCCTCGCTGAAGTGCTCTTCTTCGAATTGGAACCTAGCGTTATAGATGAGTACAAACGCGCTGAAGGTTACGAAAGCGACGAGATTGAGCTGCCGTCGAACGATTGCTTTCGTCGTGTTTGGATATTATTTGAGTGCCCCGAAACCTCTCGCTGGGCATTTTGCATCGCTTTGGTATCAGTTATAACCACTTTAGTGTCTACTGTGCTTTTTTGCGTTGAAACACTTCCGAAGTATAAACGGACTCATTGCGTAATCGACGAGGCTCCAAATTTCTTAGATCCTTTCTTCATTATTGAAACAATCGGCACTGCTTGGTTCACCTTTGAGCTTTGCATCCGTTTCATTGTGTGCCCAAGCAAGCTCAACTTCTGGAAAGATTTCAAGAACTTGGTCGATGCAACTGCCATTGTACCTTACTATGTCACTTTCTTTAACGTCGTGTCCACAATGAGCTGTGCTTCTGCTAAATCATCCGCGTCGCTAGCTTTTCTCAGAGTTATCCATTTAATACGGGTATTTAAGCTCACCAAACATTCAACTGGCTTGCAGGTGCTAATTCGGACCTTCAAGGCTTCGTTGGAAGGATTAGGATTATTCCTGGTGGCACTAATTGTTTGCTTGCTCGTGTTTTCAAGTGCTATCTACTACGCGGAGATAGGTAACGAAGGAACGCAGATACAAAGTATTCCGGATGCATTTTGGTGGGCTATTATAACTATGACGACAGTTGGTTATGGTGATAAGGTGCCACTGGGCGCAGTAGGAAAACTAATAGGATCGTTATGCGCGCTAACTGGGGTGCTGACTTTAGCTATACCTGTTCCAATCATTACAGGTAATTTCAATCGATTCTATTCCCACAAGACAGGCAGAGGGCGACACATGTAGACACATTTACGAATTAAAATCATGCCAACTTTCTGTTTTACAATGTTTGAATAATGTAAGGGTACTTATCTTTGCTCAATATTATTTGGTCACCTTTTCCTGTTACTGTTTTGATGTTAATATATACCACCGGGCATTGTCACTAGGTATTGGTAGAATCAGTTGTTAATCATATGAGTATAATGCCGTCACATATCACCTCCATGTTATTTCAGTGAACTACTTATGGTCGGCTCAGACTGTCGGTTCCTTTCAATGATGCCCATTGCACACTCGCTTTTGTGCGGCAATGTAATATGTCTATCCTTTCTGCACACGTTGTTAGAGAGATTCGCAGACCTAATTCAGTAATAGTAATCAACACAAGCGCCATTGTACAATTACATTGGCACTTCATTTAGATCAATCACGAAGCAATTCTCTCCTGTAGACTACAAAACGCGAAAGATGTTTTCAAAGATTGTGATCAAAATGAAAAAAAATTAAATGACCAATTCCATGCCCGTGCTATTGCTGCGCCCAAACTGGCACGTCTGCGATATTAAATTACTTTTAAGTCAGTTCTTTCCAGACCACTGGAGTCGTCAAAGAAAATTTGTTGGTCTGTCCTGAATATACATACAATTAGTGTGTTGACATTAGTAAATGCCGATTTCGTTGGACGGTGCAAATGTCTAAGCCTCTGTAAGTGATTAATATTCGTGCACTCACTTAGGTGTCGCTTTGTGGCAGCTTGCGTTTGACGATTCGGCAAACGTAAGCAATAAAAAAACAAAGCATTTAGTTCCATGATTTGCTTTGGTTGTTACGGTGTTGCTCAATTAAGGTGCTGCATTGTTGCAGTAGGAATATAACTACCTCATGTATGACTGATTCGGTTACGTTATTAAGTGTTTACTGAACGACTTGACACACTGTATTCTTTGTCTCTGCTGGAAGTCTAAATATCTAGTGAATACCCAGTTCAGCATTTATTTCTGAAAGTATCAATGCATTGTTACTGAATACTACATTATATTTTATTTATTCTAATATCGAATGTAACTCCTTTTTTGAACGTCTATACTACATATGTGCACTTAACAAATGAGCGTTTATTGGTATTGTAACATTGTACTGTATAGTGAACAGATTATCTTCCTTTTAACTTTAGAGCACATAGATAAAGACAAAGGTTAACATTTTTAAAGTTTTAGTGATGATGTTCAATGAAAAACAATATGCGGCAGCCCGGAGCACTGCATGGAAAACACGAAAAACAGCATTTAGCGTGACATCCACGCGGCAAAACACCTGATAACAGGCACTCAATGGGAAGAAAGCGGGAACAATCAATGAGCTCGGTGTGCTGCGCCCGTAAGGTAATTACCCAAAATGGTCGGTTGCAGTCAACAGATTGTATATCTATGTTATGTATATATATATATATATATATATATATATATATATATATATATATATATATATATATATATATATATATATATATATATATATATATATATATATATATATATATATATATATATATATATATATATATATAGATATGTACATATATATACATACATATATATATGTATATATATAAATATATAATATATATATATATATATATATATATATATATATATGTATTTATATTTAACATATTTATATGTACACTTATATATGTATATATTTATAAATATATATATCTATATATACATAAATGTATATATATATAAATATATAGGTATTTGCATATTTATATACATATATATATTAATATATATATATATAAATATATATATATTAATATTTATATATATATATATATATATGTACATATATATATATATATATATATGTATATATGTAAATATTTTAATATATATATGCATACATATACATATTTATATATTATTTATATATATATATATATATATTTATGCATATTTATATGTACACTTATATATGTATATATTTATAAATATATATATCCATGTATACATAAATGTATATATATATATAAAATAAATAGGTATTTGCATATTTATATATATATATATATATATATATATATATATATATATATATATAAATATAATGTATATAGAGAGAGAGAGATAGAGATAGATAGCGATATATATATATATATATCTATATATATATATATATATATATATATAGAGATAGAGATATATATCTATATAGATCTCTCTATCTATATATATATATATCTCTCTCTCTCTATCTATATATATATATATATATATATCTCTATATCTATATATATATATATATCTATCTCTCTATATATATATATATATATATATATATATATATATATGCATGTTCAAGCGAAAGGGGGAAGACAATATTAACTGAATTTCTCGACATTGATCATTATTTTCACGCCCATGGATTTGTTATGCCTTTTATGGCGCATTTCTTATTTTTTGGCTAGCTCGAACTGTAGATGGACTCGCTACTCAATGTTTTCCCTTGAATTGCATATTAATCATGTGTTGCAATTATCCTTGTTATTGCATTATGATATATTTTACAGATCTCTTAAGAATGCGGATCAATGATTTATCTGTTGCACAATAAGTCAATCTTTGTATTATTGTCATTTAGTTCAATCCATAGAATTGCATTTAAAGATGACTTCTTCTATAGCCTTCACTAGAAGCTAAGATAGCAGCGGACCACAAACTCTCTCGCCAAATAGTACTTGCAGAGAACGTGACGCTTTTACGTGTAGAGATTCTATTGCTGTTCGATAGAGGACTGTGAAGTGTTGGGGTCACAAGTATGTCATTGTCTGTCAGCGGTCTTCCCTTGTTTGAGTATGTAAACACTGCCTCCTGTTTGCAGGAACCTACTTTGCGTTCTACTCTCTAGGATAAAATTAATTGAAACACCGGCAAACTCTTAATAACAAATGTAAATTGGAGTTTATAACCGTGGATATGGTTTTCAAGCCTTAACAATCTGCGCTAGCATAAGTGTTTGTACCCACATGGTCAGTCATTGAGTCGACATGAAATAAGAAATACGTGCTTAGATTCCTATTTTAGGTGGGAAATAATTCATAGCACTTTATACGTTACATTTTATGCGACATATGTACCTGTTACTGATCTATAAATAATTTTTCGTGGTGTTACCGGTTAAGCATTTCAAAAATGACTTAAGTCACAGTCAGTCTAAGTCGGTATACCTAAAATAACGTCGTTATTTATCATCTATGTAGAAGACTTCGGGGCTCTTCTGCTAAAACTCCCTGTCAACTCGTGACGGTAAACATTAACTGCGGTTTCATGTATATCAAAAGTATTGCAAATGTAAGACTGCGCCCAAACACTCAGGTTTTGTAAAAATTGTTGAATGTATCAGATTTCACTTCTTCGAGGCCCATTTTAGTGTAGACCGTCGAAAATGTTCCTTTATCTATGTTTCCATTTAAACCTTACAGCAATTGTTGTAATTACTCGGGTGCATATAATAACTGCAATATAAGTATAAATGTATAGATTATTGAACTTATATTTTGTTTATGTACAAAATTTCTTCCATAACACGTCTTTCTTAGCTTCATAAATAAAATAGCAAATACGGGCGATAATTAGATACAAAGATAGACAGATAGGTATGCACGAAGGCAAACACGACTGTAATCATTCACTTTTCTGGAAAGCTGTTGAAATCAGTCAGTTCTGGGGTATCTCCAACTTAATACGTATTGTATATGCTGCAGATATGGAATGCATGATGAGGATGGTGATTGAGAATATGTCGATTATTAGCATCGTCAACGATATAAAACCTTGATTGTTTCATTTGCATTTTAAAGGTTTAACTTTTAATTATAATGTGCCGATTTCGACAAGCGCACTGGTGCTAAGCACTATAACTAAAAGAGCAAACGTATTATTATCTGGCTGATCTGTTATGTAGTGATGTAATAAAGATTATAATGAACAACGTTTGTCAATGTGGATTACGTAACAATGATTAAGTGGCTGAGTATATATATATATATATATATATATATATATATATATGTATATTTTGACATTTGCCTGTTAACTTCTTGTCCATTATACTAAACATTTGCCTGTTATCTATTTTTAAATTGTACACATTATTGCATGCCACGGCAGCCTGCAATAACTGACCGTACACCCATTCATTTTTTATATAGAAGCGTTTGTTGTGCACACACGGCTGAACAGACAAAATTTCGAACGACCACTATTTTGAACATATCGGTGCTAGCTACGCAACATTCAATTAGGTTATCAAGAAATCAAGACATACTATTTAATTATTAATATTTTTATGCAGATGGAGATGTTTATACCCCAAGAACAAAAAGATTATCGACGCTTTCATGCTTGCATGCAATGTATGCAATCATTGCAATCAAGATGTCACTTACCGCAACAAGTGCAATACAAATGCGCAAACGAATAATCTGCCTAATCATATTTACATGTATATCGTCTAAGTTTGTGCACGGCACTATTCATAATTGTTTTTTCCAGTCAGTGGTATATTTTCAATTACACAAAGAAAAAATTCAACTGTGGCACAGTGTTATGACCGGTTAATGTACTGTTAGATGATGTAGAGGTGCTTGAAGGAAAACACACTGGGGTTTGCATGTTACAATATTACTTGCTATATACCATTGTGGGCCAAGGAAATTCACTGTTATTCGAGGATGAATGCAATGTTCTCGCCATTACAACATTTCATCCTCCGGCTAACACAATTAACACTCATCCGATGACTATGTCTAAGTATTTTACTTCATTAAATCACTAATTTACATATGCTGGGTTGCGAGCATCGTCCACGAATAACATCTGATTTTTGGTCCATTGATATTTACCGCCTACAAAGATGATATCCAAACTAGCCATATGGTAATTGTGAAGGTTTTGGCCGAACAGACATCGCCTAAATTTGCTTTGCCAGACAGCGTGATGTATGGAGAACACGTCGAGTAGAATAATCTATTTATGTTTATCCAGACCTTCCAGCGTACGTGACTGACATCCATCCCTTCATTTCACTACTTGTGCTCTATATATAAGCGACAGGACAGTTGAACTTGCATATGGTATGGTAAAATTGGGCGTATGTATCAACACGAGTGATAACCGAGAAATATTGCTGGCAATGATTAATGCTAGGGCCTTTCAACTGAAGGCTAAGTTTTCACATTGCTCATCCAATTAAGCCAGCAGCAACGTTTAATACACGCATATATTGCGATCACTTACGCGTTCTTTAGTTTGTGTAATAGAATATCTCGAGTTTACTATATTACAGAGCGGTTTGATGGTCTTGATAGTTGATGCTCCAGACGCTCATTTGGTGGAGGTTGCTGTGGGTATTGACGGCTAAATAGGTTCGTTCGATAGCGGTGTTTTTTTCTAACCGCTCATTGATTGCCACGAAACGAGATGCTTGATTATGTTAACAAGGGGAGTAGGATCTGCCATGTTTTCTTAGACGAAAAGATTTAACAACACCAGGAATTGGTCAGATATAATTTTTTAAAAGTTTCAGCATAGTACTGTCCGGGTACTAATGGTACCGCTAACGAATTATTTATATATATATATATATATATATATATATATATATATATATATATATATATATATATATATATATATATAGAGAGAGATCTATATATATATATATATATATATATATTATATGTATATATATATATATATAATATATATATATATATATATATATATAGATATATAAATTTATATACATATATATGTATATATATATATACATACATATATATATACATGTATATATATCTATAATATTTATATGTATATATATATAACATTTACATATAAAATATATATATATATAAAATATATTTAATGTGTTCTGGAGTGGGTTAGAATCCTACTGTACCGTAAAGGCGGTATGACACCTCGTTGTAGTTGTGAAAAAATTATTTAATCTAATGGAAGCCTCCTGTTCCTTCACCGTGCAATTGAACGAGGCACTCCATTTAACTGTGCCGGAGCTCTGTCGTTGCTGTGATTTATGGTTCTTGATGTAGATAATGGTTCACAACGCGCATTTATATGCTTATTACTTTGCGTTATTCATGTATGTTTATGAGTCTTATATATTGCTTAATCGTTTTGCACTGTTTGACGAAAAGCCATGATAAATGCATAAACCTCTGCGTATCAGCACCATTTTCTTATCTTTGTATGTGCGATGGAGGCCGCCAAATTGATTAAGAATCAGTCGCAGAACATAAGCAAATATAAGAGATCCTGTTTCCCATACTCAGCCACGGTCTTTATGTGACTCAAAGGTAACGACCCTATTATTATTTCCCATATACGTGATCAGTATTAGCGCTGAATTTAATATAATTGTTCAGTGCATATCGGCCGTGTTTGATGCATTTCACAACCAAATATTTGATATCATAATGGCCAGCTTGGAGCATTTACATGTAAAAACTGTCTTTAATGCGACGTTATCTTAACCATATGCATCTTAATTTGCAATTTGTCATGTCGCACAAAAGACCAAATGGCGTTACTCTTCCTGGAGTCGGAACATTGATCTCTTGAAGCACTGTTCATAATTTAAATATCGACTGGGTGGATTGTTAGATATACCAGACAGATATGAAATGCTAACATCGATCATTGCAGCATTTAGCCGATGTGATGCCATTTCATCTTGCACCTGCAAACGAGATACTGCAAAGTACACATGAGGGCTAATAAGCCAATCCATAATATCCTGGAAGAACCTCGTGGATAAATAAAATTACCAAATTCAACCGTTATCTACGTTCCACCAACGCGTTAAGGCAACTGTAATGTTTAGCGAACTGGGTTATAGTATTGGCAATATATTAATGTGGCAATAATTTAATGTGCATGTTTGTTAAAAAACATGTCATAATTATTGAACATCTGACAATATTTGCAACAATTCAGCATGTGAAACGTTGCAAATAACCTTTGACAAACGGCAGGAAAGATGAAGGTGAGTTTTATAACTGTGTCTTGCTAAATCGCATGAGCATTTGCGTGGGCCATTATAGATTAAGACCTCGAGATCTTTCTTCTTAAATGAGTGTTATCTAAATAGCGGTTCCGCCTATATCCCTAGAAGATATCATATTTCCTTATGAAGCCATGGCAAGTTATCCCTCGACAAAGGATTGTGGTCATTTAAAGAGTGACTAGGACGCATTTGATCAAAGCAACACTACTTTTGGGATGGCAACTCATTTTAGTAAATTCATTCAGAGACATAGTGTTATTGCGACCTAAAATTATGGAAAAGCCAAAATATAATATTGTTTGGTCACATTACAACAGCACCACTGGTAATGTACATAATAAAAATTGGAGCCACTCATTCATCTGATGTGGTTTGCATATTAAGCTGCTAACAACTAAGAATCAAGTACAATATAAGCTGGAACATTGGATACGGCATGTTTATGAGTAACGACCGGTTATAGCATATTGCCTGTCAAGCTTAATAAACATACTTTAAGCCCAACTAGACGCGCACGAAATTATAATAAGCTGTACTTGCGACCTGGGTCTTACAAAAAGCCAGCCACAACATCATTTGGCATCCATCGTGGTACGGCAATATGTGTGAGATTCTTCTACCACTGACACCATGTGCATATCTACACAATGATGCTGAATGCGTAATCGAAGAATTGACAAAAACAACTCATTGAGCTGCTCGTAATCAATCTGAAAGTGGTCCGTCAATGATATTTGCTGCCTATGATGCGTTAAGCGTCATGATTGCTGATTTGCAAAAATACAATGTGTTTGAATGTCGATGCAGCATTTGCTGTTAATTGAAATGTAAATTTCATGCGACGATGTTTCACTAGTCTAATGGTTCTGTTGTGTCTACATGTCCATATACTTGCGATATTGATCGGTAACCATTGTTGATGTTACATGCCCTGTATAAATGCTGAGATTTGTTTTCCAGTAAAATATTTGTCTGACGGAAAAGAGACGAATTAATGCAGTGAAGGCTCTACAGGCGCTATATGCTGATCTCCGTCATTTATGATGATGTGATATTTTCCCCTGGTTGACATTAGTCATCATTCTCTAATGAATGCGGATGCATTTAGGCTAGTGAACATTGTCGAGTGATTGCGGCTGCATTGAGGCTAGTTAGCATTCGCAAGTGGTAACAGCAGCTGTAAAACCATAATATCAATACATGCATCTCGCTTAACCTACAAATTGAATAACAACGTTCAGAATCATTTAAGATAATTGATAACGTCAGTTCTTATTTCCACACCAAGCCATGTCGTAGGCGTGAAACGATCGGCGTTTGAACAAGTGATGAACCGTAGTTTACATGGTGAAAGTGATATCATGTCATCAGCCGAATCAGTGGAAATGTAGAAACTAGCACTGCACAAAATAACACAATTACGAAATGTGATCAGTTCCACATACTTGGGCTTCCTTTGTACTTTTAACTATCTGGTGTAATACTAGAATCATTAATCAAAATATGGAAGTGGTTAAGATTGACAAAAGCGTCATGTTAGCGCTGATCAGCGGCCTTGGTCTACTCCGGGGTGACAGCGACAGTGCGTTTGACGTAATAGTGAATTTGATCTAAATATCATTGGGCGTTTATTTCGACCCGTTTGTACGCAATGAAGTAAAGTGTAGAGAACAATTGTATGATTTTAACAGCAATCGTACCACACAGAGAAAGGCATTTGTTGATAAATCAAATTCCCAAAAGGCAATGATTTTCATACGCAAGATGAAGTGAGCAGCTTTTTCTGTCAGCAAGATCGCAATAATCTTTTCGACTCGCCCTACGATGACCATGAGAATGCGATATAATCATTCGTTTTCCACCACACCTAGTCTCTTTCCAGAGCAAAGAGGCCATAGCAGTTGAAATATCTACCGCTTTATTCGCCGATATAACACTAGGAGTGTAATAGACCAGCTTAGCTTGTACTATCAACGTTGACTTTGATGTCCGCATCAACTACACATATCAAATGTAAAATCGGGCTTACGCTGTGATTAAGTTCAGAACATTGGTTCTTAGTCTATCCAGGGCCACACGTCTAATACAGAGCCTGCGTTAAAAAAAGACACGTACATCATAATGCGTGATCTAATTCAAATTGCTATCTCTCGAGGACAATAAAAAAGGTAACATTATCAAAACCATTGGTCCATCCGATGACCTCCCGTTCTCCTCTTCGTTTTGCGCGTTGGGATGACGACAATTGTCTGCAAATTGGACGATTCAGGCGAAGTATTGTGATAGTTAACATCATTCAGTGTACCATCTATATCTATCTATCTGAAATATCGAAAACAAAGTGTTCATGAGAAAATCAATAACCTTGGCTATGATAATCGCTAGCTTTTACGATTTACTTTATAATCGAAGGCAGGTTTTGACGCAAAAACAAAATTGTGCATCTGCAGTATGTAGACAGCCCTCAATCTAAGAGACAGAGCTCCATGGCAGAACTCATAAATGCTTACCTCAGCATAGATCGTATGGCAAATATTGCTTCACATCTCGTTGGCTACTTTATATAACAAGAAATTGTGCGTAGCGGTGTCATCCTGAAACTAATATGGAATATGATAGTAAGTGAAAATATAACAATTACAGGTAAAAGGAGGTGCAATTTATGGACAACATCATTTAAATACCCGTCATGATGTAAGTTGTCAGCAAAAAGGCTTGAGTCAAAATTCCGAAATCGTTTGTAAATCCTTTAATTAATACACATTCATTGACACATTACGAAATCACCTAACAGCGCGTAATTTGCCAAATGATTTTATGTGATGGATGCAATCTGGTGCCACAAACCACAGAACACCAACACAACACCCTGCAACTTCTGTTGTCATTTAAGGCAGTTTATTTCCAGGCGATGCTGTAGACATGTACCGATCAAATATCATCACATATCTTATGTATGGTATTTTCCCAGTGAAATAGCTAGATCGTACGACTAATGGTTCTACGTTTACAGGTGAATGCAAGGCGCATATATGTTCTGTATCAGCAAACCGTCAGAATGTTGTCGAAGGATCGAAGGACTCGAATATCTGTATACACCCATACTAATTCCCGCTTTTTGGAACCGCCGGATTTATTTGCTTGTAAATCTGTAACAAATATAGAGAGGGCGACAACGCATATAAAAAACCTATTATAGATAAGTCGTAAAGGCGAGTTTCTATCGATGTTGATGCCACCATGAACAAAGAAGGCAATCGTCAATTGTAAGGTCGTTGTCGGCATAACTTATCAGCACACGTCTTGGGCTTCCGCTGCAGAAACGGAGCCACTGTGCGAGGCAACATCAATATTATCTCTGTTTTACGCCATTTAAATAAAGTAACAATTCGCATTGTCACATCGACTTATTGAAAAATACCAGCCAATCTTTCATTGGTATACTGGCATTAATTCAAAAATACAAAATGCCATCTCCGAAGTTATATAAGTTTTGTCGCTTAATGTAATTGCTGCATTAGTTTCCATTCCACTTTGGGGTAATGTATTGCACGGCGCTATCGAGCGGGAAGGCTACATTGGTTGGTATTGTTTTACAGCCTATCAATTACTTATGCAATTAATACAGGAAATGTAGCCGGGTAGTAAGAATTTTCAAATACATTAATATACATAAATATATAAAGCCCAACTGGACAAACAAGTGTATAAATTGGTGTTTGTTTTATATAAGCGTTTTGCTGCGCACATACGGCTGAGTAGACAAAATGATTCGAGCGACCTGCATTTTGAACATGTCGGTGCGAGCAACGTACATTCCTCCAGATCTTTAAGGAATCAAGACATTAGATACTATTGTTAATCTTTTTATGCAAATAGATTCTATTCCCACGAGAACAAAAGGAACTCGGCCGCTTTCATTATTGCTTGCAATGCATGCAAATATCGCAATCGAGATGTAACTTACCGCAACAGGTGCAATAGAAATGCGCAAACGAATAATCTGCCTTATCATATTTACATATATATCGTCTTACTTTGTCAACGACACTATTCATACTTGATTGTTCCAGTCAGTGGTATATTTTCAATTACACCAAGACAAAATTACACGGGAGCACAGTGTTGTGACCGCTTACTGCACTGTAAGATAATGAAGGTATGCTTCAGGGAACACCCTGGGGTCTTGAGACCGCTTCTGAACACTCTTAAAGGCGTATACAATTAAGACAGTGTGTAAGGCATCGCTGCCCAATATATTATATCATACCTATGCAACAATGGCTATGAACTGTTGAAGGTATCCTTTGACTGCATTTTGTAATAACGCAGTGTTCCGTTCGTTACCTATTACAGACACACCGGCTAGTAGCATGCCTTTGTGCTCTTTCTTTTATGTCACGTAAGTAATTGTGACCCCGACAAATCAATTCAAACATTTATTGCATCTCATGTACACAAATTTTGATTTAAGATATTATATCCGGACGCATTTACCAACGTTAAATGAAATCAATTCTGTCCTAGAGTGCGCCCGCTGTTTTGAAACGTTAACACATGTGGCAGGTAACATATCACTAAAATATGAACTAGGGACATTTTAACCGTAAGCATAAACGCTCATATAATAAAGCACCGTCCACCATCAAGTATAGTTCTGTGAAACTATAAGTCACGTTATGCATGATAAAAGGTAACTGACAAAGCTGATGGGTACTCGGAGGTAACAAAGAGCAATGTATCGACGCATACATATTGTAAGAGACAAACTGGGGTGTGAATAATTCCGAAACTAGATTGCCAGTCGGCTACTGGCGTAAAACAGTCACCTTACGTGAATATAATGTTTACTTGCTCGTAAAATGTTGCAGGTGGAGATGTTATTGTGTTCACTTGCTCCATTTCATGTTCACGTAAAGGTTTATTGATCGTATCTTGATGCAGATGGCAGGAATGCTCTGCTTATTCAACAATTATGTTGTAGAAAGGAATCGACAAGCTAAAATATACAAACAGCCGTAAGAGGGAGATGCACTTAATAATAGTGTTCTATTGATATTTATTGCGAAGTTGTGCAGTGAGTTGGATTGCTCGCATTATTGCAACTTTGAAATGTCATCATCATTGTCATTGTGTGCATAATAATTGGCTCATGATGGGACAAAGATGGCTTACCGAGGTGTTACACTTGCAATTTAGAACAGCTTGTAGTAAAATCGAAACAAAATAGCCAATAAATTTTCAAATATCCAACTCGTTCTCGTAGCCAAACATCTGCACACCAACTCATCGTGGCTATTGAACCAGCATATAACATTTCGCAGCACCCAACAGCCTTCTAAGTCACCTAGTAATACGCGCTCACATATCACATACCCCATCGCACTACCAACTGGCAAGTTACAATCATCTTAATAGTGTCGATTAACGTTCAGTATCCGCGAAGACAGAGACCATACCCCTCGTTTGTGAAAGCACCCATAAAACCAACCTTGTGATGCTGGTGCTTTGTTGTAAGCTGTTCCGTATTAAACTGTAAACGCTCATATGAACACAACAATAAGGGTAATATAGCGAATTGTAAGTATATTTGATTGGCAGAAGGTATCACATTAGCCAAATGCAGATTTTGACATGTTATTCCTAATGTGATTGATTTAACTGATGCTATATTCGACAAGCAGTGGACCAATTTATATAACACCACCTAAAATATCATTGTAACCTTTGTGTGATATATTGCCTTATTTTCTAGCCCCATAAATACTGGGTCATTTAAAGTCATATTCATGCGACAAACAAAAAACGTCTACCCGCCTCTGACAATCCTGACTTTGCATGCATCATGACATCAATAGACTTATCCTGAGGTACATTCTGAAATAAACGTAATCAACAAAAATTTTAACCTGCTGAAAGCCGCAAGCGTATTAAAGCGGCTCAGGATAGCAGGTGCGATCCTAATCATTTATATCAAAGAAACAGTTGAAGGTTACTGTGATACTATACAGCTATCCAACAAATGCACACACGCAAATCTGACAGCCGCATATTGCAGTGTTGTTCTGGTCCTTGTAACATTACAAGATCCCATCACAGAATGAATGTCTGGTTTTGCTTGAAGTACCAGATGATTACACAAGCTGACAGATAAAAGGCGAATGCTATCTGATCTGTCTGTTAATAGCAAACTGTGACCCCCGGTCTACACTTTACTACAAAGTCTCCCTACAGTAATGAGCAACTAATTCGAGATCTGGGATCGAGTGACCTTTTGTTGTTTACCATTAATGTGAAGTAATTGTGTCTCTAATTGACGAATATGTTCTATAGTATATTTAATGTTTTGCATTTGATATCTTCTCCCCAACGCTCAATATGTGATTACTGGTTGCAATATGTGATTACTGGCTGCTCAACGTCAGTCCTCTAGTCAGTTTCTATTAAGCAAGATAATGGTGACAATTTCATGGTTAATGCAAGCTATTCGTGGGACTTCTAACCAAAATTTTTTCACTCGAGTTTTAACTGAATATGTACTATGTACTATCCGAAGATGATAAACTACTTTATTACTAAAGTTTTATCCATTGGGAAATATTTAGGGGCAGGTAAATTAATACTACCATATACGACTGCAAATGTGCACAACAACCGCCACCTACATTGTAATCAAAAGGAAAACAAGTCAAAAACCTATTGCTCATATGAGCGATCATCCCTGTTGAAACACTAATTGCTTCTACTGTGCGTTGTTATAATTGAAATCGTTGCTGCTGCTGCTGCTGCTGCTGCTGCTGCTGCTGCTGCTGCTGCTGCTGCTGCTGCTGCTGCCCTCGGAAGCACGAAACGAGCCTTAGATTTAAAAACAAAAACACAAAAAACAAAAACACAAAAGAAACCAAAGTTGTTATGATTGACAAAACTCCACTGGTAATACGGAATCTATCTGAAATCGGATTAGCACAGCATGGAATCGGACAAACATTTGACAAATCCATGAAAGAGGTATGATTTAGAAACCATGATGATTGCCTGCTGTGGTCAAGGCACTAGGTATCTTGAATAATGAAATGAATATCATGATTCGAGAGAGCAGTTAAACAAAAGGTATTATATTTATCAAAATATGACTAGGCATGTTGTGTTGTGGTACATAACGCTACTTATACGTAATATGTATGCGATATAACTGTAGATTTTATGCGCGGTATTGCAGCAATTAGAATATTATCACTGACCTTAGCTGCATCATGTTATCGGAAGAATAACCGAGTGATATAGCTTACAATGACTAATTGGGCGCCTCGAAATATAGGGCCATGTTGCCACAATATCAAATCAAGCCAGCAGCAACGTCTAAACATCGTTTTCCTTTGGATCTCTTATAACAGTGATTGAATTGGTCAATTGGCTTGCTCTTTGATCTCTAAAGTCAAATACCACTAGCTCGATATTGTACAGATTGGTTCCTTGGCCATGATACGTCGTCTTCTAGACGCTCATAAGATGAATAATTATCGAGCTATTGTCGGTGGCTGAATATGTTTGTTAGATACCAGCTGCTATTTCCGTCTACACATTAACTGCCATGCTATGTTGCTTTGTATCAAAGGGAAGCTTAAGTTTATCGATTGTCAGGGAACGATGTGATATGACAGCATTAACAAAGTATTAGCAATTGGCCTTCGTTTGATATGATATTATAAATACGAAACAATTGAACAAGTTGATCAATAGCTAAAACACTATTCCGACTCTTTCAGTGGAGGCGAGTGGTTATGAATTGCTCTCTGTCGGTATATGTGATAAAAACAATAGGACACTTTTTCCTTACCAGAATTGCTTCAGCATAATCTTTGCATATGACCATAACGATATGTACTACAGATACGGGTCTTACATGTACAGTTCATGTATACAAAGTCCTCACAAAGAATGATTATATACGGGCTATCAATAAGGCATCGATTTGTTTGTATTACAAAGGTTAATGGAAATCGAAATTGTTTGATATGTTTATTAAAGTGAGGGTGAAAAAAACCATGGCTTATAATTGGGATTAATTGGTTGAAAGGCGATTTAGGTTCCCTGAGCGATATCAATTAACTGTTGAACATCTTTGAGCAAATCGTTTCAAATCAATAATTTCGTAGGACGAAATGGAAAGCAACATACGGTAGATTTATTATGAAGTAGAGGAGTGGAATGACGTTAAAGACCTTTTCGTGAATATTCAACTGTCCGACTCATTTCCGTTATTGATGCCGCGTGTAACATGGCTTACACAGGGCGTTTTATAATCGATTCGAAGTAGGCTGAAGACATCTGTATGTTTACACAAGCATACACAGTTGTTTATTTGCTTTATCTTATATCACGGATCATTCCTAAATTAAATATTGGACTGTTAACATCGAATCGCAAAGATGCTTTTCGCAGCAGACGATACATTCATAAAAGTACCAATGTCTCCGTTTTTTATAAAGCTCAAATCATCATGCACTTGCCACAAAAACTTGATGTAGCAAAGGAAACAGACTCACTAGTTTGATACATTTGTAACTTATTTCTTCTCTGTTTCCAATGTGCTAAACGGCCGTAATGTTTTCTTAACGTAAGTGCACCTTGATTGTCCCAAAACGCCGCCAAACTTGTTTTAGTGAACATGGCCTGGGCCATTGCATTAATTCAAGTATAAATACTGTAAAGCAACGTTTCAATCCAAAAAGTGAAAATTAAGCCTTTTATCTACATATGTGATATGAGTGGCACTACTTATGTGTACAATAAGTGCATTGGTCATAGTCCCTTGTCACACATATGTCACACATATATGTTGAATAATTGAATTCGTTAATTCTACAGTTAGTTGTTTTGCTAACATTTGCAAATTTCTCTCAGTTTAACAATCAGTTATATAGACAAAAAACCGTATGGAGCATGTGCACAACAGAGCTAATACTGCAAAAGGTGTTGCTAGATGTATCACTGAAATGATAACCTGCATCACAGGGTTTGCGGTATTAATAGTCTGACAGCTTATTTACCAATGCAGGTTTGCGTAATTGCTTTTGTACATAGACCTCTTGGTCAGCTGAACCTCTATTGGGGTTGTAAGCTCAAGGAAACCTAGTGATCGAGAGCTAATAAGGGTGGACTCACCAACACAACATTACTATCTTAACAAAAAACGCCCACAGTTGAACCAAGTTGATTATTTAATTGATTGGCAAATATTCCGTTGCCGAGTGAAATTTCAATGGCTACAGAGTTGTGTTGTTGCGTACACCACAAGCATGAGACACAGGGTCTGAGGCGTGAAGTACTTTCTTCATTGACACATCTGAAGGCTTCACTTCGCCTAGCTTTGTTTGCCGCAATGACAGCATTTGGATCTATGTTTAGGCACTGCTGGGGCGCTAGCACAGAGTCGAATCCTGGGTTATGAAAGTGCTTTCGACGCTACAAAACAGTTCATTACCACCGTTGAAGATGCTGCTGACCAACCAACACGCTGATATGCTATGCTATGGTCGTTACGTCGCTCAGCCATGCACTCGCATAGGCACGATCTCGTGATAATTGGGAATTGTGTATCGTGTGAATAGAGTCAATATGACGGCGTGGCTGGGTTTCATAGCGGTCGTCTCAGTCTCTCGGCAAATAAGCTGCGCGCCATATACCTTCAGCGTGTCATTTCATATATCTGACAGGGAAATATATGCCTAGTACGTAGCCGCAGTAATTAAGAGGGGAAGATTCCGTTATGTCATGGAATAAAGTTTCGTTGCTAAGATAGATGGTCATTCGCAAACACGAACGCGTAGACGTCGATAATGCGGTCACGTCTACTCAGTGATATGCGACTGAACAACACACATTTAATTGTACGTGCGTGTGAACATCTAACAGCCTCCTTATTTTAATATGCTGTCGTTTCAACCTCGGGCTTACATACTTGACAGTGCTGTCAGAGGGCACAATTACACACCAAACTGTCCATCAGGATATTGTTTTCGTTCTCTTCATGGCGTCAATATCTTTCAAATGGGCAAGCACCAGAGTGGAACCGGTTTTACGGTGACGTATTTGAATCCAGGCGCACGCAGCAGGTATACGATCAACCAATCCCACGGGAGAAAGCCAACCAAAGTAGTTAAAACCATGACCGTGTTTTAATCGAAGGACCCGGAATCATGTTTCCATGAATCCATAGAATTCTCAGGGATTACACCGCGCTCACCCTTGCCCTTCTTGGAGATACCGTAACCCTTGAATCCTCTTTCTACGACCAAGCGATCTCATACACCATCGTTCCCCCTTGGATTCCGCGTAAGACGTGACGAGCCATCTTCTAAACAGGAAGCCGTATCGGTGATAGACGCATACAGGAAACATGACTGCAAATTATGCGGCTGTGAGAGAATTAAACTCAACGTTAGCGGACAGTAATTTGAGGCGAACGTTGGTTTACTTGACAGACACATGGATACGCTCTTAGGAAACCCACTCAAACGCCAACAATGTTATCATGGCACACGGGATAATTTTTCACTGACAGACACAGAGACTATTTCTTCTACTATCAATATGGCAGTCGATTAAAGCGCCCCCATACTCAAACCTCTCGCTGGGCATTTTGCATCGCTTTGGTATCATTTATAACCACGTAGGTATCTATTGTGCTTTTTTTGCGTTGAAACACTTCAGGTGTTTGCGCGGACTCACTGCGTAATCGACGAGGCTCCAAATTCCTTGGATCCTTTCTTCTTTATTGAAACAATCGACACTTATTGGTTCACCTTTGAGCTTTGCATCCGTTTCATTGTGTGCCCAAGCAAGCTCAACTTCTGGAAAGATTTCAAGAACTTGGTCGATGCAACTGCCATTGTACTATACTATGTAACTTTCTGTAACGACATTTCTACAATGAGCTGTGCATCTGCTAAATCATCCGCGTCACTAGATTTTCTCAGAGTTATCCTTTGGATACGGATCTTTAAGCTCAACAAACATTCCACTGGCTTACAGATGCTAATTCGGACCTTCAAGGCTTCGTTGGAATGATTAGGATTATTCCTGGTGGCGCTAATTGTTTGCTTGCTCGTCTTTTCAAGTGCTATCTACTACGCGGAGATAGGTAACGAAGGACCGCAGATACAAAGTATTCCGGATGCATTTTGGTGGGCTATTATAACTATGACGACAGTTGGTTATGGTGATAAGGTGCCACTGGGCGCAGTAGGAAAACTAATAGGATCGTTATGCGCGCTAACTGGGGTGCTGACTTTAGCTATACCTGTTCCAATCATTACAGGTAATTTCAATCGATTCTATTCCCACAAGACAGGCAGAGGGCGACACATGTAGCCACATTTGCGAATTAAAATTATGCATGGTTTGCTTTAGTTGTTGCAGTGTTGCTCATGTAAGGTACTTCATTGATGCAGTAGGAATATAACTACGTCGTGCATGCCTGACTAGGTTACGTTATTAAGTGTATTTTGAATGACTTGACACATGGTATTCTCTGTCTCTGCTAGAAGTCTAGCGATCTGGTGAATACCCTATTCAGCATTTATTTCTGAGAGTATAGATGCATTGTTACTGAATTTTCGCTTAAGATCACATGGATAAAGACAAAGGTGTACAAGTTTTTGTGATAAGTTTGTGTGATAATATGCGGCAGCCCGGAGCACTGCATGACAAACGAAAAAATGTATTTAGCGTGGCATCCACGCGGCAAAACACCTGATAACAGGCACTCAATGGGAAGAAAGCGGGAACAATCAATGAGCTCGGTGTGTTGCGCCAGAAAGGTAATTACCCAACATGGTCGGTTGCAGTCAACAGTTTGTATATCGCTGTTATATATATATATATATAGATATATATATAGAGAGATATATAGATATATATAGATATATATAGATAGAGAGGCATAGATATAGAGATAGATAGATATATAGATATAGAGAGAGAGATATATATAGAGATATAGACTTCGAGAGATAGAGGAGAGGATTATATTTAATGAGAGAGAGATAGAGATCTGAGAAGTCTAGCGATCTATAGATATATATATCATAGCTTAGAGAGAGATATAGACAGATAGACAAGAATTTTCTTAAGATACATGGATAGAGATAGGTGTAGAAAGAGTAGATAGATATAGATTTATATCCGAGAGCATATATAGAGAAATCTATATAGCTATATCCAGCGGATAGAGGGCATATAGATTCATCATAGAGATATCTATCTAAAATAATGAGCTCGATATAGAAAGATATTATATATATATATATATATATATAGTATATATATATATATATATATATATATATATATAGATATATATATATATATATATATATATATATATATATATATATATATATATATATATATATATATATATATATATATATATATATATAATGGATGTTTAAACGAAGCGGGGTTGGTATTATTAACTGCATTGCTCGATACTACTCATTATTTTCACGCCCATGGATTTGTTTTGCCTTCAAAGGCGCATTTCTAATTTTATGGCTCGCTCGAACAGTAGATGGACACGTTATTTTTGTTTACTTAAATTGGATATTAATCATGTGTTTGCATTATCATTGTTATTGCGTTATCATTTTTCATTCATATCTTCTAAGAATGCGAAACTATGATATATCTGTTGCACAATAAGTCAGTCATTGT
Source organism: Urechis unicinctus (assembly GCA_034190875.2). Lineage (NCBI taxonomy): Eukaryota > Metazoa > Annelida > Polychaeta > Xenopneusta > Urechidae > Urechis > Urechis unicinctus. The sequence continues at coordinate 1,782,424 of CM067343.1, forward strand.
ATGCTTGTCACTGAGTTCAATCTATGACATTGCATTTAACGATGACTACTTTTATCGCCATCACTAGAATCTAAGAAAGCAACTGACCGCAAACTCGTTCGCCAAAAGGTACTTGCAGAGTATGTGAGGCTTTCACGTATAGAGAATCTATGGCTGTTTGCGAGAGGACTGAGAAGTGTTGGGGTCACATGTATGCCGTTGTCTTGTCAGCAGTCTTCTCTTGTTTGAGTATGTCAACAATTCGTACTGTATTCAGGAACCATTATGCGTTCTACTCGCTATGATAAAGATAATTGGAACGCCGGCAAACTCTTAATAACAAATGTCAATTGGAGTTTATAACCGTGGATATGGTTTTCAAGCCTTAACAATGTGCGCTAGCAGAAGTGTTTGTACCCACATATTCAGTCATTGAGTCGACATGAAATAAGAAATACGTGCATAGATTCCTATTTTTAGCAGGGAAATAATTTATGCCACTTTATGCGTTATATTATATGCGACATATGTTCCCGTTACTGATCTTTAAATGACTTAAATCACAGTCAGTTTGAGTCGGTATACCTAAAATAACGTCGTTATTTATCATATATGTCTACAGCTTAGGGGCTCTTCTGACCGTATCATCTCTAGTTCTACATACTTCCAATTCATAACGAGGAACGTTTATTACGTGACGGTAAACCTTAACTAAGGTTTAATGTATGTCAAGACTATTGCAACTGAACGACTGTGCCCAAACACTCAGATTTCACTTCTATGAGTCCCCGTTTAGTGTAGACCATCGAAAATGTTCCTTTGTCTATGTTTCCATTTTAACCTTACAGCAATTATTGTAATTACTCGGGTGCATATAATAACTGCAATATAAGTATAAATGTATCGATTATTGAACTTATATTGATTTTGTGTCACCATATGTACACAATTTCCTCCATAACACATTTTTCCTTGCTTCATAAATAAAATAGCAAATACGGGCGATATTAAGATACAAAGATGGACAGATGGGTATACACGAAGGCAACCACGAATGTTATCATTTACTTATCTGAAAGCTGCTGAAATCAGTCAGTTATAGGGTATCTTAAACTTAATGGGTATTGTATATGCTGCAGATATGGAATGTGTGATTAGGATGGTGATTGAGAATATGTCGATTGTTAGCATCGTCAACGATATGAAACCTTGGATGTTTCATTTGCTTTTTAAAGGTTCAACTTTCAATTTCGTTTATAATGTGCCGATTTCGAACCATAAATAATAGAGCAGACGTATTATTATCTGGCTGATCTGTTATGTAGTGATGTAATAAAGATTATAATGAACAACGTTTGTCAATGTGGATTACGTAACAATGATTAAGTGGCTGAGTAACTGATGTAACGACGCAATTTACAGATGATTCAAATAAATCAGAATAGTAGGGTGCTGTCAGTGACCATACTAGGTGACTTACTGATATGTTTCATCCAAAGGGGCTTTCTATATACTTAACAGGGACCACGGTCTTCTACAGGGGGATGATTTGATCAACCTTTCAAGGTCCAGTCTGTTGATGTGTGTCTTCTTACCACGAATGATCTATTGCTGCTGTAGCCGTAATGGCGTATGCATTTGGGCTTATATTACCCGCAAGGATTATATGCTTGACAATGCCCCTACATCTACTGTGCAATGGGTTTGACGGACGGCAGCAGTTGTCACATTTAATGTAGTAGACAACTCTAGGGGCAAATGACAGCAATTCTTGATGATGCTCCACCATAATACAGTGTTGATATAAGGCTTCAACGAGGTCTCGCGACCTCGTGCACCAGGTATATTGATTTGACCACGCGTGATATCAGCACAGCGACAAAATTGCAATCAGTTCTGACAGGCTTATTATCAACCAGTGAAGAACCATGGTCGGATTATGTCATTATGTAACATATGTATGGAATTAGATATCCATAATTTAACATATGTATGGAATTAGATTGTCAAACTCGGTTCATTGCGATGCATTGTCATATCAAATGGACAGATGTAAGGTCATCTCATGTGGAATTGACCATGTCAATGCACGGGTAAACACACCGATCGTCCTTTTATTTAATCATTAGCATTTTGTACACATAAGAATTCTAGCGTGTATGTTGAAAGAACGATTATGTGCATTGTGTCTGATAATGTTTTTACCGTTGAGTTGTCCGACAAAAGGAGAAATTTTGAAATGGCTTGTTTACAGCAGTATATACTTGCTGTAAACCAAGTAAATGAATGTACCTCTTGTCTTGCCAATCCAACGTTAATCGAATACGTTATGTGCGTTCCATTGGAGGGTTTGTAAACAGAAGAAAGTACAATTGATTCGTTGCCTCGAACAAATGCAACAATTTGTAATGTAAGTCCTCGATTACCTGCAAGGAGAGCTTGCACCCACTGAGATCGAGCATTACGCTTTCTATTAATTGTGTAACGTTGGTGTATAATACAAGTCATTCACAACAACACCAAGCAAATTTAGGAATTATAATGTGTATAACTGTGAATTACCACATAACACATACATACGAATGTTTGTGTGTTAAGTACACGTTCACAATAGGTTGCTGTATACAAATATATTCATATATCAACTATTTGATAATCCTCGCTGCCGATGCCAATGACGCAGTGCTTACCGGTGTCCACAGTTGTGGGTTTGAATCAAAGGTGCAAATGCCTCCCTATAAGGATGCTAACGTTTAGTAGAAAAACGATCTCTGAAAGGTGATGCATCCGCCCAGCCAGATTAATGTACTTCTTTCAAGCCAAGGAGGTAATGGCTATAGCAATACCAAACGCGTGGTCCGTATCGCCGTATGGCCCGATTCACCGAGGAGCCTCAACGCTTCAGGCAATATACCTTCACCTTGAAACAACACGTTATCAACAAACACAAACCATATTATGCTTGGTCATCTTGACACTTAAGCCGACCATGTGACAGTACAGATTTATGAGGTGCACCGCATCAGCATGTGCTGTCATTTTATATTATCCAATCGACTCTTGACCTGCTGTATTCACACTAAATGCATTGTTCATTTCATCACCAAATCTCTCTCAAACCTGTCAAAATCTAAACACATACTATTTCTCCATCCTTCAGGCCATGTCAGGGAGAAACATAATGTATCCGCTCAACGTCATTGGCAAACGATTGGGCGAAGTAGCCTATATTTCACCCTCTGCTCCACGCAGTTCATCTATATACTGCTTTATAGACTATATCATCTAGCTGATGTAATACGTCATTGCTTCATACCTTTTTAAACCGCCAGACATTGGTAACATTTAGAAGTGGTATTGGGTTTTAATTGAATGTGATGCCATAATCAGTGCTGCTGCCATTTTCTTCACTACTTCGGGGTTGGCAACACTGCGTTGCATACAGTTGAGAACCGCAAAGTTGTTTATGACACTTCAGATATTACATATTGAACCTCGCGGGTTAATCATTATAATCACCGGTACATTTCATTACTAAACCAAACCTCAATACCCTTACCGCGTTGAGATATTGCTGGTTCAATTACAGCACCTGTAGCATCTATCATTAGCTGCTGATGGTACTAACCGAGAGCAAGAGAAGCATTCACCATTACCGGCGTAGCCATAAACATGTTAACTTCAAAAAGGCTCGCGCCAATTTGGAAAGCAAGTAATAGATGCCACGAACGCGCGTAATCCATTGAGGAGTAGCGAGTTGCCTCAGACAAGATGTGCCATAATCGAGTATTTGCTTTAAAACGACTACAATGATTGATTGCCGAACTTGCCTTTACGTACGTAGGCGGTCGAGTACTGCACCCCCTGCTACACCGCATTCTTTTGCAGTAGCTATGGAGTAATGACGTTAATGAGAACGACTCATTACGTAAGTAGAGAGACTGAAAGACGAGAAAAAACAATGTTAACCAGTTTTACACGCAGAGAAAATGTGTCATACATAATGCATATTGTTGAGTGCAGAAAACGACTCACCGGGACAGAAAATAGAGGAAGGTACGCCCTTTCATGTATGTTCTTCTATTATTCATAGCTAGTATTAGCTGGAAGCGTACACTTGGTTTGTAATCACTGAAAGGCGAATTATCACTTGTGCATACAGGAGAAAGCGTTTTTGTCAAACATTTTTCCATGTATTTATTCGTCAACGTACATTTCGACGTTTCCTGCCAAGATGCCTGATGAAATGTGAAAAACCTCAATATGTATTCATTTTTATACCATCGCGGGCCCACTCTCTTAATTATGTAAAAATGAATCTTACTTTTGATTTGGCTCAAACTCCAGCCATAACAATATACGGAAGTGGGCACAGAGCACGCACAAATTCGGAGTAAGATACAGCAGTTGATTGTCGACGGAATTCATTCAAATACACAGCAATAACTATTTCAACGATGCGTCATCATAGCATAGACCACTAAACCTAGCCTAATATAACAAGCACAGCAGATTTATATAATCATTGTCATGTTTACCATGGCAAACTCTGCTACAACTGCAGAACAGAGCTAATTATTGTTTCAGTTGCGGAATGTCTCAAGTCACTCCGCTCTATTAGTGAAACATCATAAAAAAGGAAAGGCTATATCAAAAGTTGACATATATCAATAGACGTATTGATATGTGGATGCTTCTATCAATGTATTCATATAAATTAATTTATATATATTTACATATATAATTCTCTATAGAAATATATTTGAATAC
>CM067343.1:1787272-1809282 GCA_034190875.2 Urechis unicinctus
TTACACGGAGGAACATCTTGGGAAATAAAGTCGCATTTTTGGTGCATTTTCATAAATGAATGCATCAAACAAGCTCATGTCAAAACAAATATAACGGGACCAATGGCAGTTTTGTGTCGCGACTTCTAAGTGTTTTAGACCGACATTAAATTCATCAATGTGTAACAATGGCATCTAGATATCCATTATGTCATATATTGTACCGACATATAATGCTACGAACTCAATTGCAATGACTTTACTTCTTCCGACTCTATGACTGACTTGTGTTTAATGGTGTCGTGGTACTAATAATAGGACTGGTGATCAATCAGCCATATAGTTAACAGATTGGTCCGTAGCGGTTGGAGCAATGGTGGAACATCCTAAAGTACGAGATTATATGTGTAATAGAGTTCCATCCAAAAGAACGTAAATTATACGTGCCGAAACGTCAGGGGCGCTTTAAAGCATTCCACAGTCCCGTACGAAATGGATGCCTCCCCATACATGCCTCATTGTCATGCGGGTTTTTCATGATTCGCCTTAATTAGTCAGCATAAGCCTCGGATGCATTTCACCATGAAGATAATGAAATGGAGCAGTAATGTCGTTGCATTGTAATGATCTATCCTATAGCTACTCTCTGGCACAATAAAATCAATGCCCTCTCAGCCAAGAGCCCCTGCAAGATTAACATTGATATGTAAAATAATAACCATAACGTCGCCAGGCAGTCATCGCTCCTCAATTAAGTTGTACATAAAACAAATAATGCTGCCATGTTTGATGAGCCATGCTTATTGTTCAGCATCCTAGTATGGAATCACGGAAGAAATCATAGTAAGACACCGGAGCTATACGTCACGGATCTACACGTCATGGAGCTACACGTCACGGATCTACACGTCACGGAGCTACACGTCATGGAGCTACAACGTCACGGAGCATACGTCACGGATCTGCACGTCACGGATCTACACGTCACGGAGCTACACGTCACGGAGCTACACGTCACGGAGATATACGTCACGGATCTAAGACAAACATATGCGATGGGGGAGATGCAGTGGGCCTACCTTCTGGACAGCTTGAACAACTATTGCGCACTATTTCCTCAGCTTCCTTAGTACAATATGTAGCAATCGTGTTTATACCAAACACATTATTGAACTTGTGAGTCAATTATCTAATTGCGAACCTCCTTAATTAAACTTGTTATGCCGCCGATACAACCCGTCGCATGAGTTCATGTATCTTAGATGTGTCGAACACAACGCAAGACAAGGCAAGAAGAACGCTTTTAAGACATGAGATGGATGCTTAATTCGTTATCATACGAAGCGTTAGGTTTTGAGCGCCGTTGCGGATATATTTGCCACTGAGTATGATGTAGTTAATACGGTTCAAAAAAACAATCTCCTTCTTACAGAGCCATCGATATAGCTTGGGTACAGTATGGGAATAACATATGTCGCAACGTACCGTATAATACGCATCGCACTTGCAGCACATATAAGTCACAAAACACGGTTTGTGTAGGAGATGCATGTCGTCATCTGCGTAGAAACTTATACAATATATGATCAAAACATATGACGTTTTTCAATGAGTCCTTCGTACCTGATGCTCCCGTCAACTTTAAAATGTAACTGATTAAATGAGACGATTATTTAGCGGGCGACATCATTAAGCGGAGCTTCATATTCACGCCCTATTACTTAAGTGCCCAGGTATTGGGAGCAGTGTTAGCGGGTTAACTATATTAATCCAGTGGTAGTTTCTGGGCGGGTGCAGGGCGAGTGAAACACCACTGATGCTTATGGCGTAGCCTTGGCTGCTTAGGTAATATACTAACAATTAATTACCCTGTTGATTAAGTTTTCAGTGCACGCCTCGTACGAGATAATAGATCCACACGACTACGCCGTTTGAGATCCAGGCAAAAAAAGTGAACTGCGTTCTTTTCTTGTGAGTGTCGGTAAGTTTCATATCCGCGGATCTAATAATGGGACAGGATTATTGCAAGTTGTTCATGTTTCAGATTACTTGCTGAAGTTCGTAGAATCTTATGCATCGGTCTCATAAAATCTCTAAAAACCGAAAAGTTTTAAATTGGAAAAAAAATGATTCTAGAAACCTTGGTTCGTTTTCATGTGAACTCTTCGTATAAACATGTAAATGAGACTCAGTCAGAACGAGATCACTGTCATCAGCTTTGATCAGTCGGCCCAGAAGGTATCACAGCTTTATATCTTAAATTAAAGAGTGGCATTGTCGTCTATGTAGCTAGAGTAACGAAGTAACTGCAGTGTGTCATTGCTCTTCCATAAAGCCTGAATAAGGCAGTCACAGTTGTCATTGCTGTTCTATATAGCCAGAGTGAAGCAGTGCCAGTCAGTGTGTCAGTGCTGTTTTATGTACCGAGATTAAAGCAGTTGCCGTCAGCGTGTCATTGCTCTTCTACACAGCCAGAGTAGAGCAGATACAATCAAAGTGGCATTGCTGTTCTATACAACAGAGTAATGCAGTTACACTCCACGCAGGAAAGTACTTTTATCATTTGCAGGTATACTTGACATGTTGATTAAGACACCCAAGCTTTCTCGCGGCGTCTCGAGTAATATGGTACGATAAAAACGACCGAGGAGTGTGTAAACACATAACATTTGCTTAATGACCGACACTAAGTTAAGTGATATTATCGAGTATAGTTCTATAATGAATTACGCGCGATAATTGTGAAAGTGACGCTTGAATGGTTTGCATCAATAAACCTTGTAAAAACAGTTGGAACATACAAGGGGCAGATAAGCTTAATTTATTCACGAACTTGTACGGTATATATTAACTTTAAACACAATGTTTTATTTTATTTTGTTCTCAACTGAGTGCAAAGATATTTTTTAAAAAAACATACAAGGATACAAATTTTACCCCGAGTACGTCCATTATGAACATAACTAGTAAATATGTTTTTCTTTGTATTAGTGGTTGTTATAAATTCATGCGAAATATAGCGTCTGGAATTGCATGCATACTTGTTTGTTTACACGCATTGCCCGAATACAGTACGTACCTTAGTATGCCTATAAAAGTCAACGCTTCATTTACATTGATTCTGATTCGCTGACACAACTCAATTAAATGATGATCATAGCGAGTGGTATCAGTTGATGACGGGCGGAGTACAGGTGATTTATGAGCGAAACTATGTAAATCAAGGGCATTTCGTCGTTTTTTGCCCAACTCGATCAAAGGATGGATGACTAATCGATTCGCTCTGTATATTTCATATTTGCTTATTTATAGGAAACACCATTCTGGCCTAAGTTCTCGTTTGCCATAGCCATCTGTAACTGACGAATCGGGTTATCGCCTGCTGCAATGTATTGAGTTTGTTCAGAGCTAAATCCTGATGAAATGTGTTTTGAAGTGGAAATGAGCTCCAAACCAACAGAGAGAGGAAGAAGCGTCAAGTATCCGGTGATTAGATATATCATGGTGTATTGCATTGGTATCGTTGAGATAGCCATATCCAAAGAGCTTGATTGCCGTTTTGAAAAGTTTAGTCATTGGGAACACGCTTATAATTGACTCCCATCCTGACAATCATAATTCAGTCTTAAGGCGTACCAACATGAAACGATGCCACTTCTGTAGCCGACTGCCCTCAAAGTATGGCTAGACGTTAATGGAGTCAATAAACATAGGTATGCTAATTTTGCCGAAGTGTGTATGCATAGCTGTATTTTTTTTAATTGTGGCGGGCGCTTAAACGTTCAGTGCTTTATCAGCACAGTCTCGCAATGCAATTGTTATGCTAGCGGAAACCAGCGAAAAATTGCCATCCACGTCGGTCTTCGTGTATTTGATATGCGTCCAGATGTTCTCATACTGACCTCAATAGAGCTTGACGCAAGCCTGGGCATAGATGAATGCATACAGAATACCGGAATTCATGTTTGCTTTATAACAACACACGCGGAACAGAAACATTATACCCTTATACCCAAACGATAACCAGTTTTTAGTGAGTATTCATTCCATGCAATGTGTTGTGTCGCTAAATGAGAAAGCATGGAGAATATTGCGCGACAGTTGAATATAGTTGTCATGAAGATTTAAAAAATCTGACTCATCTTGTCGAATCGCTATTAGAGATAGTTAAGCAATTAGTTTAATGCGAAGAGAGATAGTTATATATTGCATTTAATTATTACGTGTATTTATAGTTTGAGTTCATTGAAGGTACATATGTACACTAGCAACATAACGTATGCATAATTTGTATGAGCAGAATGCACTAATCGATGTCGTAAATGGTTCAAATTAATGCGCTCTCCCATGCATCCCACAAGCTTATCTTTTTCGCCCCATCTCCTGTTATTTTATTTGTGAAATGCATCCCATTCTCTCTGTAAGCCTTTTAAAAGTGATTTGCTGCCCCCTCACGGGTGAAACATTCACGCTGAGAAGTCTAGTGATAACATGTGTTTTGCAATCAGTGGTTTGGGTAGAATACTGCCTGTGATCTAGGTTTTGCATAATGGTCTCGGACATTTCCGGTTCTTGACTGTTTTGGGTCGAACGATTGATGATGTAGGGCGCAAATCCTCGAGCTAGGGTTTTGTGATATGATGTTCTTCTAGGAGCACTCATAGAGTAATGCATCAATCAATCTGACAATCCGAGAGCACAGTAATAATCGCCTAGATATTCGTTGCATCGGTTCACGGCGTCTGAGTGGTAAGATGACTTAAAATGAAGTTATACAAACAGTGTATACGCTAGCATTAATCCTGTATATTGTTTTAATTTGCATTCATTTGTAAACTTACCATATACTTTTAGTTTTGCCTAAAGATAATAAAGAACTCAATACCTTTAACAATTGCATTTAAGATTTAATCCGCGTTTTTTTATGAGCATTTATGCGTAACAATGTATTTGTCATTATCGCGCCGTCCCAGGTAAACATGGGTAGCTAGCAGTCTGATAGGCCTTAATTCGAAAAGATTAAAATCAAAGCGAGAACAAAACGTTATTAATGAAACGATGAATAAACACTGTAGATAAGGACAATACAGGCAATACGGCATTAAGGCATCTAATATCCAATCAAATCGAGAAAACAATGCATATAAATTAACAACCTAAAACACGTTGCTTTTTTCCTGTGTTGGTCGCTGTGTTGTGTTCCGTTCACTTGTGCTGCAAATAATGAGCAACTATGTACACATTGTTATGAAACTTGTGCCACAAATCTACTCTCTAGACTATGGTACGAAAGCAGAAAGTATCAGAGCTGTGTTGGAGAAGCCGCCTGTTTTGTAGGTAAGCAGATATTGGTACAAATGACGCTGATTTTGCGTGTAAAGAGAACTTTATGCACAATATCCAGAGCAGTGTCTACCCGTACAATATTCTAATTCAGGGAACAGTGATAAAGCCATTTCGCTGAGAGTTCGCATCTTATTTCACTATGAATATCTATCAGTCGACTTAACTGTGGGTGGCAGCAGCTTTATAATCAGTTGAGACGTCATTGGTCGAGAAGCCTTATAAGATGACAAGCAGCCTAATATTTAGACAAATAGCTCGACCGATTGCTGGAGCACTGAATACAGGGCATGATGGATCAAGGGGACCCGGTGATACGCCACAACTAGTCGAGCATGGACGATCCATTTGCACACACAATTTCGTGTTTATGATGCGTCATTTTATCAACTGAAGCGAAGCGCTTTGCGAGTGCTCGATGGTAAGTTAACGCCATAAAAGCGTAATTTGTTAACTGCGATATATAAGCAGGTATACGTTTTGTTGAATTCGGATGTCTTTGCCTTAGTCGAGTCACTCTTACCATATGTGACAAGCTCCCACTCTCCATTGAATATAAGAGCTCAACTGATTAAGTGCTTCTGTTGGGTCAATTGGATTGACAATGGAAAATAGCACATTCAAACACAAGTCACATTTCAATAACAGAACCTCATTGCACCAAAGAGCGCCGTGAATAATTGGGCGGATACCGACAGTGCAAATGCATTCCGCGAGGTGATGGTATTGATGTAGAGAGTGCAATCGAATCAAACACATGGACCTGATGAATACGTGCGTGGTTTGTTGCTCACATGGAACATGAATATTGACGAGAGGTAATGTAAGTTGCTGTCAATTTACATTTTATTTCGAGACAATTCGACAAATAGCTACTTATGGACCAGCAGTGCATTGTTTGCCCCCAAATGGGGAAAACAGATTTCTCTTATGAACATAGTGGCACACTTTATTCCCCGTGTGACCGATTTCAACACGGTACACCAGATGGTGCGATTTCTGGCACAATATGCTATGAATAATGAATGTAATTGAAATGACACCTCAGGGAGGAGGCTTCTTGAAATATGTCCAGACAGTGCAGCTCTCTGTGGTTTGCATTATAAATGATATACCGCCCTGTGCCATAGTCAATCCTTTCTCCAATTAGTACCTAAGTGACAATAGCCGTTTCTACACCTCAGTCTATTTCGCAATAGGGTGTAAGTGCTTGAGGGCTGCATATAAAGCGGTTTATCACAGTCAGAGGATTACAGATCATGTGATTTCGCTGAAACTGTAGGTATTGGCTAAATGACCTAATGTGTTGAAATAACTACAAGTTCTACTAAGCACTGTGTTTAGAAGCACGATAAAGTGGCCCAAATAGCATAGAGATCCAGTCACAATGTTGGTGAACATTTATGTGAATGTAATTAATTATCTGGAAACTAATAACGTGATAGTGTGCTGATTCATTCCAGTTAACAGGTGTAGAGTGCCATCAAGCTAGTTATATGTGCCTGACAGAGCAGCTGTTATTGTTGAAAAGATGCACTGTTTATTTTATTAGGACAATGGTTTCCAATATCTTTGAATATCAGTTTGATTGGAACGTATGAAATCAATAGTGGGGACTTAAATTAGCCGAGATCCATTGCAGTCATTCAAACCTATTCATCCAGCTCATCAAATTGGACAGTAAGTGACCGTAGCTAAAACTTAGGTCACTACACCGGCCTATGGGAACGACTATCTGGTCATTTGTTAAATGGTTTAAAAAAAAGTTTGTCTCGCCACACTACCACAATTACGTGCCAAAATGTAGCACTAGCGATCTTAAAGCCAAATATCATATTGAAGGGAGAAGTGATTGGTACTAATTAATCAATTCAATCAAACATCCACTCATTTTAGAAAGCCTGATCCAACCCAATAAAGTATAACATTAAACAAACATTAAATACAATAATAATTAACAATCTACCAACTTCAAGAAATGTTTTGGTGCATGAATCGGCCAAGTAGTCGGCTGAGTTGAACAGCTACTCTCAATTCATACCATTTGTGCGCATTTCGCAAACCCAGTGAATCAATACATGTACGTCAGCGTCAGCTTATCTAGGCGCCATGGAGGCATTGTATTCTCTTTTATTCCACGTCTTTGAATAACAAAAGCAATCATCCTGCTTACTTTTTCTACTCCTCAGTGAGATATATGATGGTTCATAAAAAGTTTTGTGTCCACTGAAACTGCGACTTTATTTCACACGATTTTCCATTCGCCAAAGTAACAAGGACATTAGCAGATTTTGTGTTTTACAACAAAATTGAATGAGTGGTAATCCATTAACAATAATTATTAATAAATGTATATTTGTTCTCATACTTGATAACTTTGTTACAGTTATTTGGCCGACGAGAATTTGATTCACGACGTGATTACAAAAAGTCTGAGTAAGAGCTCAAATAATTACGAAAATCAAAGCATACCGTCTAATCCTTTCTGTTGCGAAGTGATTGCGGATATTAACTAGCAATCGGGGGATAGTACATTGGCTGCTGCATCGTGTGTGGTTCGCCGATGCGACATAATTGTGCGATACACGATTATCACAGCCTTAAATAAGTATTCATAACGGATCATCAAGTGAAACATCAGTCATAACTGTGATGTATGTAGGATGCTTGGCAGTACGTTGGCCATATATAACATCAAACATTACTCAATTTGTGAACAGCATAACCGAGCAATATGCGTCTTATTGCCCATATATGGCTGTTGAACAAGCATTGTTGAATACTCTTTGACCGCTCAGGGATTAGATGGTTATTGCGGAGAGGAGTGAAGTAAAACATCCGTGATGGCGGCCATATTGCCTCTTTATTATATGTGCAAGGCGATAAATGTATATGTAGCGCGCCATGCGCTCCATGGGCGCCATGGAGCTTACCAAGTCCCTTGTCTTATGTAATGCAAATGATTGTGTTGAACTTACTTTTGTCTGGCGAAACAACAGATGATGAGAAAGAAAGACGCTCGTGTTCCCTTATGGCGCCCCCAGCGTTTGACCATAACACTTCGCAATTGCTTGAACCGCAAAAGCTGCTCGACTGCGCATTGTATTGTTTTAAGCCTTCACTTTCTCTAAGCACTGGGTGCGTACAGCAAATTGATAAGACGTTAAACATCTGTTTGGGTCAATGACGTTAGCGTATTACTCAATCATCGTATCGGCAATAGTTCCGAATTATTTGAATCCACGTTTGATTATTTAGTAATAGTAATGATATGTACAAAACAGCATGACTCATCACTTATGCCAATAATACAGCTGACCTAATTTTGCCCGTTAGCATGGCCCCTGCATTAGCTTGAGGAAGAGTGGATCTCCATCAGCTCGGATCGTACATCTATTCCACGAATAAGTTATTCCCATAGCAGCAGCAGCAGCATCATTAGCTGCAATGGCAGAAAATGGGCACGATGGGAAATATCAACTGCGATAATTCAATGACTGCAATTGTTTAGACTCGGGATCCCCACCAGCTCCTCTATGTTTCGCTAATATTGTGGCCTAACTATGGTGAGAGGTTGTTTCATATGAAAAGTTGCTAACCTATAGAGTATAGCTGCATTAGCGAAATATATATTACCATGCATATTATACACAGTGGTATACATGCGCGTACAGGTATGTTGCATTGACGTAAAAGGGTACAACGGCATCAATACCTTGCACATATTAGGGGTTATGGCAGGACGTTCACCGTAGTCCCATGCAATAGCCAACATAAGCGGCACTGTATGTTTATCCATATCAGTTTATGATGTACCTATGATCAATGCCAACACAGAGGACCATCACTAGTGCAGCCATTAACGAACTATCATAATGTTATGTCTGCCTGGCTATTTTCGAGGTAAAATGTTGGGCAGATCTCTCTCTATACCGCGGATCCAATGCCCACGGAAGATATTGACGACGTGAATCGCCATGGCCTAGCTTTATTGACCCTGTCAGCTGACCGTAATAATTTGAGCATTGCTCAGTGTTATCAGCAGAACCACGTTTAATTATAAAAATAAAAAATTTAACAAGGATTTGAAAGGTTTGTTGAATGACGTGGCATTGATAATGATTGGCTCACTGTCATGATACGTTATCCATCGAATTCCCATACTCGAAAAGATGTCCAGACAATTCTCAAATTCGACGGGACGCCTGCCCAGGCAGTAAACTACATAAAAGCTGCCTTGATTATGTTAGTTGACTGCTTTGGGGACCAAAACTGTCGCACGTAGCTGAGATAATGATTTTAAACCGGGAACGGCGGCAATGTATTTCTCTCTGAGATTCGCATTGAGTAATCCCGGTGATCTGTTCTATATATCAGTTATGCCGGACAAGTGCAAGACATGACAATGACGAACGTGATTCGTTAAAAGGTACAATGTTATGTGATTGGCTTATTTCCCTCTGCATCAACCATAGCATTTGGTACATTGTCCAAGATGACATCTCAGCCCGCGGAAGATATGGACAAAGTGAATCACATGTATAATAGCGCCGCTGCTGTTCTTGTTAAATGTCGGGAAGTAAGCATCCATTTGTATTACTTCCGTCACTATGGCATGGCACATTGCATGAACACGACGTGTATCTCATTGATCTGAGATAATTGAGCGGTGAAACTTTCTGTTGCTTATGCTTATGTCTTTACTTGGATCAACAGAACACACTAATGCTAAATGAAGGTTATTTTTTTAGTTGTTGTTTGCATTTCAGATGCTTTATGTGTCGAATGGTTCTGTCATGTTGACACATTAACGAGAGCTAGTCCGCGACCCCACAGTATTACATAAATAACACACACGGTGTATATCTGTGAGAAAGGTCTCATTCGTATCTAAGGCATACATCGATAACAAAACAAATGTTGAGGTGTTATTGACTTTCTTTGTTTTAATAAAGCGATGTTTCTGCGCTGACAGGATCAATAGATGGGTAGTGGTAAAGGTTATATCTTCTCTGTACATTCTGACGCTGAATAAGTATGATATACAAGGTCTGGGTAACTAGAGATTGGTTATGTGGATCAAGTTCAAACAGGATTTTAGTGGGTATCGTTTAAATATACGCAACCAAATAAGCGGCTGGCAACCAAATGAATCTTGCTAAATCCTCGTTTTATCGAATGCAGAAGTGCCTGATATTATGCTCCATGATGTTAAAATGTTAGAGCTGTGGTGCTCTGTGAGATATCTTCTCAAATTTGGAGGTAGCTAGGCGATATTGGCACATGGTAGCAGTTGACGCACGTCCAGCGGCAATCTTCAGGCAATATTGGAAAAAACCGAACGTCTGAATATATGTCACCAATGGACGGTTGGTGTATTACTGAAATTGCACCCACCTGTTTGGAGCTACAATGCTGCTTTTCGACGATGTTATGGTCGTCGATACGTTTTCCATTGCAACGATGTTTTTGGATAGAGGTCAATAGTAAAGGGGAGTGGGTTGTGGACACAATCATGCCAATCATCGATGACATCCATGTTCAAGATAGTGTCATTCCCGACTGTAAGAATGATCGTAAGTATCTGAAAATCGCTTAACGAATTGAGCACAACTAGACAGAGTCGCCGTCTTGAAATACAGACTATATAATTAGTTCGATTGATACCCAATAGATGCGCATACATTTGCAAGCATCACACATGTATGGCTGTGTTGTTAAAGAGCTTGGCGTTGGCCAACTAAGCGGATCAAGGATATTAAGTGAAATGTAGTTATTTTGATGATAATTTTGCCATGATTGTGGTTTTACCTGAATCCGTTTCTAGGAGTGGCAAACCTCTGCGAGGAGCGTTTTGCACCAGCAGAGAGTTCTGATCTCTTGGGAAGTACATAACGAAAGAATCATTGCGACGGTGTTGCGCTGTGATGGTAAATGTATCCGACAGACAAACATGCTCTCCAACTATATGTACGAATGTTCCTTGCTAAATTTCCATTGCTGACAATAGAAATCTGTATACTTAAGATGGCAGGCAACGCCAGTTTGCTCAGAGTTTGCCCTCAATTAGCCTAGTGTTTTTTTCCAAATAATCATATGTAATTATTCCGCGAACATTACATATTGTAGCTTAAGTGAACATTGCGCTGTATCGTGTGAGATTATTACATTATTGCATAATCGAATTAGCAAAATGCAGAACGCTTTGCTCCAAGAGGAAATAAAAGGGAAAGTTATAAGCACTGCCTCGCTCGTTTGCAGAAACACTTTGCTTTTTTACTTGGCCCTCGGCGAGAACGAAATACGACAATATTACACATCAGTTATGACACTGATCAGGCTCTGATGATTTGGCCAGTATTCATTGCACTCTGTACCTAGCGAATGCTGAGTAGATCGCCAACTGGCCAGGTGGCCATAAAGAAATGGCAAGTAACGAGCGATTTATTCACCATTATCTAATTACTTTGTCGTCTTGGGATTGAATGAATCAACACACGACTTTAATTACAGATTTAGTGACTAATCTCACCATGATTATCTAGTTAACTTTCCGCGACGTCGCGCGCCTTATTATAGGTCAGTTATTTACTTATTATAGGTCAGTCAGTTTCATATCGCGACCATCACAAGAGACACCAATCAATAATACCCAAGTGACCTTGTTTAGAAATAGAGGTCAATGACAATGTCATTTTCTGATTGCTTGCAGTCGACTAATTAATGATTGTTAACCAAAGCAGTATAGCTGTGGTTTTGTGTGAAGGGGCCTTAAGGGGCCCGCGTACATTGATCCCTTACTCAAACTGACACGGGACATCATCCAGCTTGGGTGCATGCCGCCTTGGTTCAGCGACTTTAAACTGTGAAAAGTCCCATGCAACATGGCACAATCTGAGGCTATGCCGTGTCGTTCCCTAATTGCGCCGTCTACTGTCCACCAATCGAGATACATGTCACCATTTAAGTATCAGCTTCTAAAACGCGTTAGTAAGTGATGTATATGCATCGCAAAGAACATAGTAAATTGTAGTTAGTGTATTAATTGTATTATATTCTTATGACTCACCTTTGATGGGGCTTTAAGCACCAATAGCTAGGCTATGATCATGCATATTATTATCGTCTAGTGATATTACTATTTTTAACCGCGTTCTATTTGTATTCAATTGCAGGAATTTAATAATCTTTGTTATTGAATAACGTGGCGTCGCATGGTGAACGATAGACAGCTATTGACTCATTGTTATGGAGATCGCGCACTAAAGCCCCCCTTTAACTGTCGCGCCAGCAACAGGTTATCAGAACGCTGTTTTGATTACGTTAATAGAGTTCTGTAGGCGTGCTGTCAGATGAAGATCAAGAGAGACATTTACGACGCCAGCACTCATTGTCATGGCTACGAATGGCAACAAATCTGGCAACGTTTGAAATGAGGATATAACAGTTTAGATTGACTCAACTGCCTACTTGTCTGGCGTACTTACATATGACGAGACAATCAACGTCTCCATTTAGCCGATAGCCCACACAGCACCATCTGCTTCACATCATAGGACTTGACTAGTGTCAACATGCAAACATATGTTTTTGCGAATGATCCATGTATCTGTGGCAATGACTGGGTCTAGGTGGTAAATGTGGAAAAGTCGTCTTGGACTTATCACAGCTTCAAGGTTAAACAAAACTATTTAATTTATGATTAAGCGAAAATCCGGCACTGCAGATTGAGAGTGAATGCTGCTATTACAGCTGTAGCTATGACATGTTTGCTGCTGTGTAGACATGGATACAATTTAACTAGATCGCATATCTTAATAATTTGGAGGGTTAATTAGACGAATATTTTAGGCTAGAAAGCTGCGGGCGTCCGTACCGTTCCTGATCAAACAGCTACTGCACAGACCTTTATAACAACACGCCCAAGCATGGTAAGAGGCTACGTAGGAATGAATGCAAAGTACTTGAATATGGTGCCCAATCTCGATCTTACAGGTACAAATGCTGGCGAGAATTGCTGACATAATTTGCAAAACAAAAGTGATTTAATGTTCGTAACGCCTTGGTTGATTTTGAGATAGAAAATTGCGTTTCATAATCGGGATGATTCACCATAAGAAATATTATACAAACACACTACTATAAATGTATCAATTTCTGCGTATTGTATATGTCAATTAATGTCATGACCCACAAGTAATTGATGAACTGCTGCTGAGCGCCAAACGACATATTCTGCTTACACGGAAAGTTCTTGCCGTTTTGAATCAGTCCTGCGAGGTGTGAAACCACTTAATTGGTGAACAAGCTTGAAAGATGTATTGTCCCTTTGGATTCATCAGGATCGGAAAAATAAGACCTGACGAAATCGTGCCTGGAATGTTCCTTATACAAAGCGCACTCTTAAAGCGACTGCAACTTGAAAATAGGCATTGCAGGACACAAAGCACAAGCCTAGGCAAGCACCTGTTTGGGCGGATCAGATAAAGCGGGATGTTCGTGTTTATGGTGATTGTAATTGTAAAACTATCAAGGCATGTTGCTGTTTTTTTAATTAGCCAATTCCCCTACATGACAACACAAAAATAAACGCGCAATTTGCCATTCACAACTGCACACAAACTCTTCCTCCGAATGTATTGATTTTTTGTTACACGGAATATATATGAATGCACAGAATAGTTAGCCACGAAATTAATCACTCATATTATGATGCACCAAATGCCGACTAGTTAGTCTGCTCAGGCATACAATTATCTGATATTATAGGAATGCAGATCAAACGTACAGATATTTGATGACGTCAATATTGTTATCAAAGAGCAGCGAAATGCGACAAGTAATGATTTGACATCTATATAGGTATATCAATGTAATCTGTAAAGTAATTTGTAATATTGATCTATCTTCTTGGCCCCTGGGGCTAGAGGTATTTAACTTTCATGTAAGCATTGCAAAGGTTTAGAAACATGACAAACTGCTACTGTTATTTGTACTACTAGTTACAACTGACATGCTGCTGCTGATAAAGTTGTAATTGCTGCTGTAGGAATGCACGAAGTTCCAGCAACAAACACAAATTCTTAGGGAAGACACGAGGTACAAGGCTTCTGTTGCCATTTTCGGATTCGCCATCGGAGTCGAGGATAAAAGCTTGGAATGAAATGATTAAATGCAATTGCATTTATCGAATACGTTCCAATGCATGTCAGATTTTTTTGTTACCGAGTAATGCTAATTGTTGTCGAAGTGCGACAGCTTACATGCAGATCAATGTCGCTTTGCCAAGCATTAGAGGTTCCGCACATTCTGTCCTACTATTTGTGATTAACTCCAATAGCTCATCAGTATGCAACCATCATATGTTTAAAATGTTTAAGAGCCGCAGTCTAAGCACTGTCTGTTCGATAAAGCCAACTCTATACGATGAGCCATCAACGAAGCAAACATTAGTTGCGTCGATAGGATGAGCCCCACTTGTCGCATACTCTGGGACCTCGTTGGCAGGTGAAAATTGCTTGCCATACAACGGAATGTTCTCCTATCATGCTGGGGAAAATTCGCGTCCCTTGCTATGGAAGCGGCTATCAAAAACGCTTTTTTAAACAATTAATAGATCAACCATTGAATATGCAAAAAATACTTTGATTAATTGCAAGTCGGCAAAGTTAGATTAACTATACCACATTCTTGTTGGTAGTTTGTTTGCTAAAGTAATAGAGGATTCTGCGCCAATGAGTGCCATCAGTGTATTGCCCATCAACAATTACTGACACATGGAAAAATACAACCCTCCCAATGAACAGCAATACAGCAGTCGTCTTGTGGAGGCCACATTCAACATATACCTTTCGTGAATATATATATCCTATGTAAAGTCGAGGAAAGACCGATGTAAGGGAATAAAGGAGTGCTCTTATTACTCGTCGTTGACTAAGACATTTTAAGTGAAACCGCTGAAATCGCAACCATATTGCAGCACCATGACGCACGGGAGACTTTGACTGGTCTAACCCACTGAACACACGAAGTACTGTGTGACCTGCACTCCTACTGTACAATAGAATCCTTTCATAGCCAACCTATTTCAAGAAATTGCAGCTTAATGCTGTAACTTTCGGGCAGATTCCACACTGTACTAAAATGAAGAGAGTGACGGAACACCGACAATGTCAACTGAGATACAGACTTTATATGGCACCATACATTGTTGTCCTTATGGCCCTATCCTACGATTGCTCTATCCGAGCAGTTATACCATTTATATTGTTCAACTATTGGAAAATTCGAAATAATAACCATGTTGTGATGAACGTAGAGACGTGCCTTATGTGTTTCATCAATTAAACTGGTATTTTATTTATAAAGGCGCATTAAACCTGATTTGCTAGCAAACCGCCCCTTAAACCAACGAAAGACTACAAGGTAGAGCAACAAACCGGACCTATGCCAAAGTATAGGCCAAATTGAAGGTACGCTTTACAAGAAATGTTTATTTTATGCACTCTCTTGTGATAATATCTCATAGTCTCATTATTGATTTCAATGTTTGGCTGTGTGGAAAAGTAATCGGAGTAGGCAGAATGAGTCGGTGAATATTTGGTGTTAATACACGACTTTTGTTGACATAATTGTTATGGTATTTCGACATCTGCCATTGAAGCATTACTATATGACAAAAGAAAAGCGTCAACTTATTTATGTCGTCTACAAAAATGCGAAACTGAAATCTCAGCACACAATTCGCAATCATCGAAAACAAATAAGGTACTTAGACTTTAGGGGACCCTTGATATATTTATCGGCCATTTTACGTATCCTACAATGCACGGGCACGAACATTACCAGGTAATGTTAATTACTTTTCCCGCTTCTTTCAAGGATAAAGCTCCATGATAATCGCACAATGGGAAAGGGAAATGCGCAATGAAGAAGAGCCTTAGGGCGATACAATGCACAGTCGAGCGGTTGTAATTGGCATATTGGAATTGTGAACGTAGAACATTGCACCAAGATCGAAAACTCAATGGCAAATTGGTCTGATTTCATTTTCGGTCCCTCTCAACGAACTCTACAATCGCCGATTCACAATCATCCACATCATTTGCATGTGCATTCACGACATTACACTTCACCGCGCCTCTTCCTCGTCGCAGATTGTTGAAAAGCTAGCGTTTATCAATTATATAAGCAGCGATGCAGCTCTTTGTTATCACTTAGACAAATACTTCTGCACCAATATTTACCAAGCAATATGATAACAAGGTTTGTGCGACGCAGATGGCGCTGTAAGGACGACGATTCAAATAAAATGTCGTAGTTTCTAATGACATATTGGCACACGAAACAAGCTTGCAAATATACATATATATTCTCTTCTATAAATAGGTATCCTCTTCGCTCTCGATGATACACATCAATGTCTGATAACACAAAGATTCCCTCCCATATATATGTGCATCACTTATTGCGTAGCGTAATATATACAAAAAGTATGTATCTGTGCACATCAATCAAACACAGCGGTCAACGTTGATTGGACGGTTGAGTTGTGTCAGCGAACCATAATCAACATAGCCTCTACATAACATTATACCTACGGTACAGTTGTTTATTTAGAGGAATTTATTTTCCCATCTAAAGTATTAGTTTGTAGGTCAAACATTGATGAAACTCATGGACGCAGAGTATAATTTTAGCTAGGCAAACAACATATCAACAACAATTTATTTAATAGTTGATAAGACTTTACCCGAATACAATCCATCAATAATTAATCATATACTCGATTGCTCATTTATTTATTGTTTAATTAGAGGCAACTGATATGGTTTGTTCAACAGACACGGAAATAACATAAATTCCAACGACCTCCTAGATTATTTAACCAGGGCGGCCATTTATTGAGTTTGCAAAACAAACCAATTTTGCGCGCCTTGGTTAGGGCACAGTCGATTCTATGGCAAGGCAATTCTAACCTGCCAACAAGGTCTCAGAGTGTGAGACAAGTGTAGCTCATCTCCTCGTCAGCGACGGCACTGATGTTTGTACCATTAATGGTTCATCTTATAGTGTTGACATTCCCAGGTATCAGGAGGGCTCGGCATCGGCTGCTATGGAAACATTATACCGTCAACAACCAGCCACCCACAAGTAACAGTACCTGAGTCCCATAATTAGAGAGCAGTAACTCTGCAACAAAGGTATCATCAGACATAAAACGATTATCTTGACTACTTTGGATCGAATTGTGCCTGACATCAGCCAGTGACAAGGTATGGCATTCTATAGACAAGCGACTAGAGACTCGTGAGCTGTTTAGCCCATTAATGCAGGTACAACCGATCAATATTTAGTAAGGAAATATTGCACGCAGCTTGTTATTTCGATGGAAGTGGAGTGGATGGGGTCCTTATAAACAAACAAGGTCAACTGGAGTATTATACGGGGATTAATGATGAATATCTCTTGTGATGGATGCGAGGTGACACAGAGTGCAAATGATTGACCCGTAATATGGTCCCTGACGCCACGGAAAATGGACTAGATTACATGGAGATATGTTGTTCTAGCCGTGTTTTCATGCAATTCCATGACAACAATACAAAACCAATGACCAAGCTGTTTATTTTCGAATTGTGTTCCATCAAAACTAATAACCAAGGATGTTCCTTGACGGTAGCCTTAAATACCAAAGTTATAATTAAGCAGAGAAACGATACGTAAATGGCTTCAATTTTGCCAATGTGTTCTCGTGTTGATCAAATGCAATATGCGTCTCGTTCGCACGACGATTATATGGACTAAAATAGTTACACATGCATTTGAACGGATTATTGATTCGTAATTACGCTCAATACATAATGCACGACACGTGCTCATGTTAATTAAAACAGTTATCTTTTGAAGAAACTGGTGTACTGATGATGTACCGGTAAAACCCTTGACATGACAATTACACTCAATGTACTACCAGAGCGAGATGCTCTATCGCAATGTTGTACATTGTCTAAATAAAGAGGTTGAAGAAATACATAGTAGATGCTTGCCGAACAATTACAATGCATATTCGAGGCCTTATCGTTCATTTGATTCACTTTTCCTATATCTCCGGAGGGCTCAGATGTCTTATAGAACAACGTACATAGTGGTATGGCAGATCAAAGGGGAAATAAGCCAATAACTCTGTGGTCCCTTTTAACGAAGTACGTTCGTCATTGTCATTTCCTGTACTTGTCCGGCATATCCGATCCATTGAACAGATATCACTCAATGCAAACCGCCGTCAGAATGGCGTTACCATCGTTCCCTGTTGTAAATCACTAACCTACCGACCTGCAACCGTTTTGGTTCCCGCAGTAGTCCACTAATGTAATCATAACAGCTTATATAGAGTCTGTTGGTTCGACAGGCGTTCCCACGAATCTTAGATTAAACTAGAGACCTTTTCGAGCATGGAAATGTGACGGATAAATTATCCTGACAACGAGCCAATCATTGTCAACGATTCACCCCTTGCGACGCCCTGTCATTCAATATACCCTGGTAAAACCACACTGCACTATGCCGGGACTATTTTTCTAGAATAAATTGACATAAAGGGTAAAATAGGTATCTGGAAATCGCCGTTTGATGACACGCCTTACACAATCCATCTAGTTGCAACCTCAATTAAGCCCATTAACCAATGCTTGTGTAGCATCAATGCTGCAGTAAACTAACCGAAAACCTTCGTGACAACCCTCTATCTTCAACAAAATGACATCAAGTCAAGCTGGGAATTTCTAGCAGACATACGTACATGTTTGACTATAACTATGCGTGACTGCACTAAGTCCGTACATAGTATGGTCAATAATGCATATTAGCGTCTTGATTACATGCTCCAAAACATTTAACTCGATGAAGATAAGCGATGTGGATGTCGTGTGGGCAGCAATATATGATATTATGTGAACTATTGCTATTTACGATGTCGATTAATGTATAAATGATATATATATATAAATAAATATATATATATATATATATATATATATATATATATATATATATATATATATATATATATATATATATATATTAATATATATATATAGTTTATATATATATAAATGTATACATATATAAATGTATATATATATATTATATATATATATATATGTATATATATATATATATATATGTATACATGCATACATATATATATGCATATATATATATATCTATATGTATATATATTAACATATATATATATATATATATATATATATATATATATATATATATATATATATATATATATATATATATATATTATTGCTTTCTTAGTATGACGTTAAAGTACTCATTGACGGTCAGGTCCACAAGACAACATCTTTCGACACACAAATGATGATTAATGCCTCCCAATGGTGTCATGGGACGACATCGAACAGAATCGATAGATATTCGTGTGTGTCCGTGTAAGTCTACGGAAACACTCGCGTGGAAAAACGCGTTAACATATCTGTATGCTTCGAATTTGTCCTGAACGTGATATGCGTCAGTTTATCCATCGAATAATTACTGCCTAATTGAGTCGCCAGCTTTAGTCATCATATTCATCCTTTAGTCCATTATGTCGTTCTACCTCTACAATGTTTATTCAATGGCCATATGTGCGCAATAAGGCACATATTGCTATGCTGCTAATAAAATGAGTAAGGTGCGATGTTTTCTTTGCCCAGCTTAATGCCAAGCATCATACTTATGCCACATTTATGACTGATGCTGCACTTGATGTTCCGTTATAAATATTTATTACAAGCTGTGATAATCATTAATCGCACAATTTTGTCACATTGCCGATGCATAAACGATGCCACGGCCCCTGTACAGTCTCCCGATCGCTTGTATATGACCGCAAGCACCGGGCCTCACCTACCAACAGCAAGGGAAAAACACAATTGTAAATCCAGAATGCGTTGAATTTGTAATTCGTTGAGTTCTCATCCCGACTATTTGCAATCTCATCATTGGAAAGTAAATGCTCGTCGGCCAAATAACTATGTCCGTGTTATTTACACGGAGGAACATCTTGGGAAATAAAGTCGCATTTCGTGTGCATTTTCATAAATGAATGCATCAAACAAGCTCATGTCAACAAACAAATAACGGGACCAATGCAGTTTTGTGTCGCGACTTCTAAGTGTTTAGACCGACATTAAATTCATCAATGTGTAACAATGTCATCTAGATATCCATTATGTCATATATTGTACCGACATATAATGCTACGAACACGATTGCAATGACTTTACTTCTTCCGACTCTATCACTGACTTGTGTTTAATGCGTCTCGTACATAATAGGACTGGTGATCAATCAACCATATAGTAACAGATTGGTCCGTAGCGGTTGGAGCAATGGTGGAACATCTTAAAGTACGAGATTATATGTGTAATAGAGTTCCATCCAAAAGAACGTAAATTATACGTGCCGAAACGTCAGGGGCGCTTTAAAGCTTCCACAGTCCCGTACGATATGGATGCCTCCCATACATGCCTCATTGTCATGCTTTCATGATTCGCTTTAATTAGTCAGCATAACCCTCGGATGCATTTCACCATGACGATAAGGAAATGGAGCAGTAATGTCGTTGCATTGTATGATATATCCCATAGCTACTCTCTGCACAATAAAATCAATGCCCTCTCAGCCAAGAGCCCCTGCAAGATTAACATTGATATGTAAAATATAACCATAACATCGCCAGGCATTCATCTGCTCCTCAGTTAAGTTGTACATAAAACGAATAATGCTCCATGTTTGATGAGCCATGCTTATTGTTCAGCATCCTAGTATGGAATCACGAAGAAATCATAGTAAGCACCGGAGCTATACGTCACGGATCTACACGTCACGGAGCTACACGTCATGGAGCTACACGTCACGGATCTATACGTCACGGATCTACAAGTCACGGAGCTACACGTCACGGAGCTACACGTCAAGGATCTACACGTCACGGAGCTATACTTCACGGATCTACACGTCACGGAGCAACACGTCACGGAGCTACACGTCACGGAGCTACACGTCACGGAGCTATACGTCACGGATCTAAGACAAGCATATGCAATGGGAGAGATGCAGTGGGCTACCTTCTGGACAGCTTGAACAATTATGCGCACTATTTCCTCAGCTTCCTTAGTACAATGTGTAGCAATCATGCAATACAACACATTATTGAACGTGGAGTCAATTATCTAATTGCAAGCCTCCTTAATTAACTTGTTATGCCGCCGATGCAACCCGTCGCATGAGTTCATGTATCTTAGATGTGTCGAACAAACGCAAGACAAGGCAAGAAGACGCTTTAAGACATATATGGATGCTTAATTCGTTATCATACGAATAGGTTAGGTTTTGAGCCATTGCGGATATATTTGCCACTGAGTATGATGTAGTTAATACGGTTCAAAAACAATTTCCTTCTAACAGAGCCATCGATATAGCTGGTACAGTATGGGAATAACATATGTCGCAACGTACCGTATAATACGCATCGCACTTGCAGCACATATAAGTCACAAAACACGTTGTGTAGGAGATGCATGTCGTCATCTGCGTAGAAACATACAATATATGATCAAACATATGACGTTTTCAATGAGTCCTTCGTACCTGATGCTCCCGACAACTTT
>CM067343.1:1809382-1811882 GCA_034190875.2 Urechis unicinctus
ATATATTTCAAGAAGAGTGGCTTGCCCTGAAATTTTGCGAGCCTAGCGCTGATTATATGAAAGATGTTTAAGCAATTAATGGGAAAATCTAGCACGGTAAAAACCGTCCTGCTATTGTCCGTGGTAAAGACAGTTCTACGGCTCCCAGCTCGAAGTTAGGAATAGCATATAGACCCATGTGGGTAAGCTTGTTAAAGGGATTTTGTACTGTTGCGTGAGTTTGGTATTAAATGTATGAGAAACAGCACCATTCTCAAGATTGGTAATCAAGTCTAAGACATTTCAATGATTATGCAATTGCAACTAGTGTTGCAAAGAATATACAGGTAGTGGATGCATGCGTACCGATTAATTTCAAAGAGATGTAAGATATTATATTCAGCAATCGAGTGAGAGAGCAAAATGCTTCATCTGTTAAACCCGATCATTTAGTTTACCTATGAACGAGCAAATGAGGACTCGATTGCCAAGGTCATCGATACATCCCATAATCTAACCGTTGTTTTAATTTTTTTCATAGCTTGCACTGATATGAACATAGTAATTGAAGGCCGTAACTAGCATCGGAAGCTCTTGTTTAAACGACGACCCTCTTATTGCCTTATTGGACGTACCTAAAAGGGTAATGTGCACTGTATACATTCTTGTCGAATATCCTAAACTATGCTCATGTCGTTAATGCACATTAGCCGAATCATCGGTAGAAGAAGCGCGGAATTCAATTTGCTTCTTTGTCATTTATGTAAACATCAACTTTGGTAGACTCGGCAGTAACCGAGTGATATGGCCGTACATCACAATCCGACAAAAAATTACAGAAAATAGGTTCATGGTTTCTCACTTGCACTGTCATTATATACTGATAATCTGCAAAGACTCGAATTTGATATCACATGCAAGCATCAGTGTTCAAAAATTTACATATTTGCTTACCAATTTTCTGCCAGAAGCAAAATTTGATCACTGTATCATGCAATTATCTAAATGCATCCATATGCTGGTATAAATGATCCGAGTATATTAAACCGACTCAATGCATTTCAATTCGTAAAGATGCACTTTGATAATGCTTCCATTACTTGGCTCAACAAGTCAATAGACCACGATTGCTACTATATGGATCGTTTATTTGCCATAGTCGACAGCTATGCAATTGATAGCAAGCTAATGTCGATTTGTGAAATTTATTGCGTTCAATAGACCTTGAGCAAGATTAATCGGCTTGTTATTCCGCTTGTCTCGGTGCAACGAAGTTAAAGACACTATGTTAGTAAATCGTACAGACGATTCGAGCTCATGACGCCGAGAAACACCCCAGCAAACATATTTGTGTACTTTATGTCATGAGTAATTGTTGTTATAATAAGCCTTTTATATTGATATTGTTTATCTTGTTAATTATTGGACCTTCCAGCATCTGAATAAAATCAGTGTCATCACGCAGATAACAATGGTTAAGCATGATGATTGGGAACGTATGTTGACAGATGCATTAACTTATGAAGAAGAGCCTATTGCCTAGGGTTGTCAGAGTACAATAAAGACCGATTAATATGCGGTGCTTTGTCAGTCGAAATAATCCTTAATGTATTAATGTTAGCCTGTGCATCCAAGAGAACGCAGAATAAAATCTTCTCCTTCGAGCGAAGCGACTGATAGCTTTGTCGGTTTATAGTGAACGTGTAAATTCATCCTCATCAGAGGCAGTATCTGTGATTCATTGAAATGGGTTATCAGCCGCAAAGTGCTGTTCGCAAGACGACTCGGCATACAAACTCAAAGTGTTCTACGTATCATCCAACTAACATTAAACTGTGTGTTCTGTGCGTTATTCACCCGTGAAACAATAGTGGAACAATAGGGTTCAAAAACGATGCGATTTTGGTCATCTCCAAAGGTATTGGCCAATGACGGAATCACAATTATTTTCCGAAATAGGCATGTAGTCCTTTTTGAGATGTTTGAGACATGATGTCTTTCTACCTTGCAGTACTTTTTGAAATAACCAGCAATGACGCACTGATCCCTTTTCACAAAAACAAGGCTAATTCTGTTCCAATGGAACATATGTAAATTCCCGTCTCAAATAATGTTTTGTATATTGTCGGGACGATGTCTAGCTGCACTAGTATTAGGTTAAGATTTTGACTAGTATTTATTGTCATTTGTTCAATGCATGTTTCTGTGTGCTGTTATGAAAAAATCACGCTTATAAGACACGGTTTCCAGTCACTATGCTGCTAATGTATATAAGCCAGAACATAAACAGAAAAGTTGAATATTCAATAGCTTGATGATAAATCTCTATTCGATTGCGATGTCGCACCATCTGTGTGACGCGGTAGCCTTTATGCCGCATTGCCCATATTTGCAATAAAATTCATAATGCAATACATCAGCCCACTGAAAACCAATCAATTATTGCACCTATCCATTGCAAGTAACCAATAAGATAATGCTTTCATATGACACGAGTGGCCACATAATCGAGAAGAGAATC
>CM067343.1:1814382-1891882 GCA_034190875.2 Urechis unicinctus
GTCCAATATTAATTGAATAGTAATTCCATGCAAATAAGACCCTATAGGTCGATCTGTTCAGAACCCAGGTGATTATAATCGTTAACCGTGTAGTATCACGTGACCCATGCTATAGATGTAAGGATATGTATATCATTTTAATGGTAACAAATCATGTGTTCACTGAGACGAACTATTAATTGTGACGTGCACGTACCAGTCCAGGTAGATCATAATGATTGTCACCAGGGTGATGGAGATGACGGCTAATGTAGGGTATGACATTCGTTATATTCGCTTTATAGGATTTTCAATGAGATATATTCAAAGGTTAGGTTATAAACCCGCCGTTGCAAACAAGCTGAATTAAGATTTGACACCTATGCCAGACAGTTATATCTGAGAAATTGCGAAACAACGGCCGTCAACTCTGAAAAGGTCAATTATGTGTCCATCCGCTGCTTAATATTAAGTGACGCATATATGGCATCTTTCTTCTTGTTCCACACATTTACATGTGACCGTGTCACACAGTCTCAGCATTTCTGGGATGCCCAACGCAAGCTGTCAGGAAACAAGGCACGTTTTCCCTGAAGTGACCAAGTCGTTCCACTAACTATCCGGTGACGTCAGCGAGCTGTTTATGTGATCAGCGTAACGTTTTGTGGTAGAAATGTAACAGGACCAGTGACGCCATGAAGGCGAATGAGAATGAAGATGGCTCATCGGTCAGAAATGTCTTACAGTAGAAACAACTTGTCTTTAAAGGCCGTTTTGCAGCAACACATCTTATGGTCCACCTATCACGCCAATGATTGAAACAATCGGAGATGTTCACCCTTCTGATAAGAAGCAAAGTATATTGGTTTATAACGTAATGTATGAGTAAGAATCTATAATCTGCAACAAGAACACCTCAAATCGGAGAGATAAAAACTTAGATGTCTACACATCATAATGGCTGGTGAAATATTCATGCTTTATTCACAGAACGCATAACAGCGTCCAAACCAGACCTTTTCCGCCCCACCATGTCGTCTGCTGCATCAACCACTAAATCAATTAGCGCAAACGAAAGAGCAAAATACGCACCACCAAGTACTAAGTTGATTATAATTACAAATTGAGTACGAAAATGATCCTCTGTGGTCATATTTTGCGCCTGCAGGGAGCCGAAATGGATTGCAGAGCTCTGACAAATTATCCAATACGAGACAGAAAATAGCCAATCCAGTTTCACCAAGTATTGGCTGGAGAAACCCTGGTCTTCACTTGGCTCTAGATACTGACTAATTTACTCGTCTTCGGGGAGCAAACAGGATTTCATCTGATCATTATTATTAGAAGACTGTCGATAGCAGCGTTAAATAACAGCAATATAATTGCCTAATGGTCAGCAGAGTACTACCCGACTCGTGGACAAAAACTATTGCATCGCCATTTAATTTGTTTTAAGTTCACGTCGAGAAGGTTTATGCAGAATATACAATGCAATACAAAACACCGCTCGAACTATGTAAAAACCGATGCATGCGTAGAGGTGTAAAATAAATGCATAATATAAAAGCAGTAGATAGCGGACTACTTGTTCATTGACAGAAATCTGTGCTGTCTGCCATTGCAAAACCGCTGTTACTGGTATACCCTGTACTCATATGAGATACATCTTCTATGTTAGACTGACATGGACAATATGCAACTGTCGCAACTTTATAGAATGGAGCTGTAATCAGTACGCTGTCAATAGCTCTTAAATTCAGTCGAAGTGTCAAACGACGTCATCTATGTTATATTGGTACCGTTCTGTGCTTCATTGGATTCTATATATAGAACCCGATTGAATCCATGATTCCATGGCTTTTTTATTTGTCAACGAACACTTGAAGGCTAAAGAAGACTCAAATGGACCGGCGAAATTGACGTATTTGATTGGGTTCTATTAGCTGCCTACATTCCTGTCTCTATCCAAATAATACCAGATGTACCCCCTCATCCTAATGAATAGACAAAACAGCTAAACAATTGCCAATTAAAGTCGCGATATTCGACATAGCCAATCACATTGACCAAATCATTTATTGCGCATCCATGGAATCAGAAGTGAAAATATTTCAGTAGTCACATCGGGCAATTATTATATCACCTCTTACAGAGCGTGCAGCTTAATCTTGGTAGCATTCTGTAGCGTTCAAGCGATTTGAAGCACTACATGCCATGTCTTTAAGACACAATATGTCACGTGGCTGTCCGGTTAAACAGGCCGGGCGATCACAAGATACAAAGCTTAAGAGGACAATAAGATAATAAACTTGCAACAACATTTCATCGTTACAGAAAAATGACAATCCTGTGTGGTATCATTGCCAGCGCCGTTAATTGTCTATTCTAATAGCATCAGTGCATAATTTGAGAACATCACTGCTGATGATGTTTTGCACATCGATGCCTAGAAATCGCGTGATTACTTCGAAAGAACCACACACTATTTGGTTTCACTAAGTATTGGCTGGAGTAACGTCGGTCGTCACTTGGCTTAAGATACTGCCGGCAAACGCAGCGTTCTATTACTGCAATATAATTGCTTAATCGTCACCGGTATACTGCTTATACATGACTGAAATCCCATGTGTTCTCGACAGAGCGGACGTTTAGATCACGATTCACGAACTTACGAATCATACGGCCCTTGAAGACGTGGTTTATAGTCGGATAACGGGATTATTGGCAGAATATTCAACATTAATTATTCAAAGGTAGATAGCAGTACGCTTTTAGAATCGGGGTGCCACTTACAAGAAATTAAGTGGTAGCCAATGAAAGTGGTCTCGTATCACCGACCTATGTTAAAGTCAACAGCTTATTTCCTCAATGAACATTATGTAATGGTTGTCACTTATAGAGCAATTGGAGATAATAATTTATTAATCGAGGATCATCTAGAATAGCCCTTTGATCTACCTTTTGGTCAATATGTCCACACTATGTACGTCCTTGAACAATAGGTAAAGCTTCTTGACAGTATATACATATACACATAGTAATAGGTAACATAGCCATGCATATAAAATAACCCCAGTTATCATCATCAATGGAAATGTAACATAGGCTACCCATGTGCAATTGGTCATTAAATACCACAAATTAGAGCATGCTAATTCACTACTCATACAAAGAGTGAATTGAAAAGGCTTCATTGCATATATATATATATATATATATATATATATATATATATATATATATATATATATATATATAGAGATATATAGATATATATATATATATATATATATATATATATATATATATATATATATATATATATATATATAATATATATATATATATAAATATATATATATATATAGTCATATATATATATATATATATATATATATATATATATATATATATATATATATATATATATATATATATATATATATATATATATATATTTACTGATTTTAAAACGATACTACATATATTTCCCACTATATACGCCATTACACTGACTAACCAGGTGGCAGTACACTCATATTGGCTTGGTCGAGCATTTCAGACGAATGATCAACCTTGAAAAATGTCTAAGAGGTTCGCTTCACATTGTATCATCAGTGGATGTTGCATTATTGCAAGCCATTCACATTTCAAATAACCCTCTATGTCGGATTCACTCGACCGGATTGACCTCGCTCCTGGCCACGTTCTTATCCACACTTACTCTATTCATAAAACCTTATATGAATTGTTCTCTGAAGCAAACTGTAACAACAAACATCAGAGAGATCGATGTACCCGATGTTCTAGCCTCGCGTTCAGGCCCAATAAAACACACCAAATATAAAATGTGGTCCCATAAACTCTCAGTACACGGGAACACAAAATAGTTGTCTCTGCCATAAATTTATTGTCCTCGTACCAGTACAGATGAGATAACGGTTTCTATCTATAATTGCAATCTGTTATTTATCAGCGTCCCACTGAGGCCCACTTAAAATTGCTATTCAATCCCTGCACAACTACATCGAAAAAACAATGACGTGCTGATAAACAATGGCAATGGCTAACCATTAGTGAAGCCAGGAACTCCACGTGTTTCTAAAAGCACCCATACAACTAATCTTGATATGCTTGAGCTTCGGGGCAAGCTTTTCTGCAGTAAAACTATAAAAGCTCAAAGGAACGCAACAATGCGTGCGAAACCAGTGAATTGCAAGTATATTCGAGGGTTTTACGAGGAGGGCCTTAAACATTGTTGTACGCATTGCACATCAGAAAATTTACAGCCATATGTTAACTAAAAACACATCATTCATCCATTTCGTGGTAAGTACGCAAGCATGCTGCGACCGTTACACATACGGGCAACTAACACGTCATTGACAAGACTCAAGGTGTTCTGTAAGTTATCAACATCAACGTGCGAGCATTATACAATAAGGCCTACCGTAGAAAATGTCTAGGCAATAAATACCTTGTTTAGTTTGCTTGACAAAACCAATATTAATCATTTAACCTAAACAAATTAACCAATAATTGCATCACCAATTCTTGTACAGTACATTCACTAGTCATAACCAAACGTCCATTTATAAAATATTATTAATAGCGACGTAATATTAGCAACTTATC
Organism: Urechis unicinctus; assembly: GCA_034190875.2. Lineage (NCBI taxonomy): Eukaryota > Metazoa > Annelida > Polychaeta > Xenopneusta > Urechidae > Urechis > Urechis unicinctus. Next base: position 1,818,997 of record CM067343.1, read on the forward strand.
CCCTTTCAGTATCAGTTAATCACCCGGAATACTGCATGACACAATAAGGAGCACACTGGGACGAACACGGGATAGCTTTTTCCTGATGTATTCTCTATCTGGTTACCTACATCACCGGGGTTATGATGCTTCTGTCATTAACGTCAACAGGAGCTGCTAGTTTGGCAACAGATTAGCCCTAGCATGTTTGCGTGAGTGGCATTTTTATTACATCGCTATGATCATCCGCGGAATTGCCATGGAGGCTGTAAGCTCAGCTCAAGGAAAACCGGCAGATTTATTGATAAAGAACGTAGCAGAGCTGCAAAAACAGATCAAAAGGATTTAGCACTGCAGCATTACGTCGCCTGGGTGCTCGGGGGCCAAGCCGGGTGAATAAGCAGGACGCCATGAGTGTCATCGTAACAAACACTCTTGCGCATAGGCCTAGTAGAACAGTCAAAGGAGTTTGATTGCCTTTCGTGTTACTCACAACCGTCATGGGTTAACACAATGTACCATACTCTACGTAATCTGGCCATTACGTGCATTAGAAAACAAATAATAGCGTATAATCTACAATCGTGGCTATCACCATCAGAGAAATAATGATATATTACATACCCAAAATATTTGACTATAACTGATACATCAAATCGTTAACGAAATAGAATTATGGTATTTGCTTTCATTGCTGTGTGAGTTTCACATGTCCTGTTATGCATGGCAGCGTCATTATCAGTACGTTATTTCTCATGGAAACGGTTGTATTCAATACAAAGAGCAAATTACATACAGGCCCCAGTAAGTGCAATTCCTTTCGAATTTAATCACAAAACATCTGATCCGACATGGAAGTGGTTTTGGAACGAAGCAAAGTACCTAATGTTCTCAGTAATTGATTTGATATGCATTATTTTATTACCAGTGACGGAGGTAATATGAGCAGGGGTTGCTGGCATTAACTGGTGCATGTAGCACATGCGTGCAAATGACGAATTGGGCAATGCGCGGGATGTGGAAAAGTCTGCTCAGCTACCCAACGTCAAATCGCCTGCTTCGCAAAAGTGCCATGGCAGCTTTGAATAGCAATTGGAACTGTACATGACGCGAACTACTTTCATCCAAAATTGTTCTGCACAAATGGCATTATTAAGAAACAAGGATCATTAAGCGACTAGTTACTGACGCTACTGCTTTCTTGTAACCATATTTGCCAATGTTCCAAGTTAAGACTGATCTACAGTAATTTGTTTAATTGGCGTGCAACTTCTAATGATAAATGTTCTCACGAGCTAAAGGATATGTGCAGTTACAATTTAATATTTATTATTCTACATCCAATGATGATAAGCTGGTATTAAATCCGTCACCTACCCGTAGAAATGCCGTAACTTAAGCCTTTGAGCAATCAGTGATCACCAATATTTACCGTGTTCTTGTTTTGCTATATAACATTAAATTGTAAAAGACTATTCGTCACGTGACTTGAGCGTGCTGGGAATACAATAGCTGTATACATAGGGAATCTTGGACATCATGGTTAGATTGGTGGTTAGAAGAAGGAATAAGGAAAACGATTAGTCATTCAGCAACATAACAATACACACTACACCGTGAAGCTGAGCCTTCATTTTGGTTGTAAAATCGAGGAAAGTAGTGGTCAAAAGCTTAGCAATGTTAATTAGCTGGACACAGCAACAAACTTCCTTACCACGACGGACAAGCCGATGCATTGCAATGGTTGCAGAGTTGTGTTTGTTGCGAAGACAACAAGGATGAGTCAAGGAAACAATGGTAATTGTCGAAGGTAGATAAGGGCTAATCAGTTGTGTTTGAATTGCTCTAAATGTGACTGCGATATATCCTGCACTGTATTTGATGTCAGGGGTTCATATATTCTCCTTTTTATTGCAAATGCGAGGACAACGCTGATAGGAACGTCATGGTTGTTAAGTAGTCTGCCAGTGTCAGCCCGTTATGTAACCTGCAACTCATGCATATATCTGCTTATAAAACATTTTAAGGCACAAATGGTGATGTTTGTGGTAATAATATCATCAAAAGAGCCCCATGTAACATGCTTAAGTCAGCAAATGGAAATGGATATTTACCAAGCAGTCGAAATCAATGAAAGGGCATGTTAAGTACAACAAATATCTTCTGTCATTGCGGCCATATTACTTCGACTTTTTTTCATAACATGCGTAGGGATCTGAAGCGAGAGAGGTACTGAATAAACATTGTTAAGATTTCACTTCGCCTTCATGCATAACCTCCGCAGTATTAAATTGAGTGATCAGACGCATTTAGTCAAGTTGTAACCAGATGCAAGGGCAGATAGAATAGAGTAGAGCTGCTTTCTGATAAACATACACACTGATGAATCAAAGATAAAGCTTGTATCTGTTTATAATTAATCTGAAACCATGAACGTTATCACAGTAATTCAGTAAAATCAACACACATTAGACAAACCAAACACTGATATCACTGGAAATAATTGACGAAACGGCTTACAGATATATATTTTGTCTATTCCAACCCACATATATATGCAAAGACGCCATTTAATTAACTATTTGCTACATGCCATTTACTGACCAACTGCGCTCGGGTAGCCTATGTTACATTTCAACGGATGCTGAATGTTGCAGACTTAACATATATTTGAGGCATGACTTAGAGTAGGCCTAAAGAGACCCTGCATTTGGGCGCGCTTGTAACTCATATGTCAAGAGCTGTTGTTTTATTCTATCGATGGATAGGACGGAGAAAATCTTCATATTGATCACATGATAAGTCCTATACATTTTCACATTCTGCTCCCTCTGTGCCGAATAAAAACTGATATGCGTATATTTGCCTACAGCCATGATGCATTACGCATGTTCATCTGTTGACAAGGACGTGCATTGTGTTGGTATATCGACCAAAAAGTCGATAAAAGAGCCATTCTAGATGATTGTCGATTAATATATTACTTTATATTATGAATGACTACCATTACAAAATGTTCATTGAGGAATTAAGCTCTTTTTTTAAAAGTGGTTTGTGATATGTGACAACAGTCGTTGGTAAGTGGCACCCCAACTTAAAGCAACCTACCTTTGCATTAATAATGTTGAATTACAGATTACTGCATGTGGAAAAACTTTCAATAATCCCGTAATCAAAGTAGAAACCACGCCTTCAAAGTAGAAACCACGCCTTCAAAGTAGAAACCACGCCCTCAAAGGTTTTTTACGCTCCATATCATTCGCAAGTTCGTGAATCGTGATCTAAACGTCTGTTCGGTCGATTACACATTGGATGTCAGTCAAGTATATGTAGTGTTCCCATGACGAATAAGCAATTATGTGGCAGCTATTGAATGCTGTTATTGTCGGCAGTATCATCACAACAATGAGCCGATGAAGTTCTGCTTTACTCCCTTAAGACGGGTAATGAAACCAAATAGTGTTTGGTTCTTTCTAAGTAATCACGCGATTACTAGGCATCGATGTGCAGAACGTTATCAGCAGTTTTGTTTTCAAATCATGCACTAATGTTAAGAGACAATTAACGGCGTTTTCAATGCTGTCACACATGATTGGCATGCTTTTATAATTGAACACAGATAGGGTCGCTTAAAGGTGAAATATTGTAAGTTTATAATCTCATTGTTCAATTAACAGCTGTATAGTGTAGTCGTTCGGTCTATATGACAGTCACGTGACATTTTGCGTCTTAAAGACACGGCATCCAGTGCTTCAAATCGCTTGAACGCTACAAATTGCTTCCCAGATTCCGTTTTCTTAATAATAATTGTCTCTTTGCCGGACGGCAGCGTCTTGCCATCATTATCAACGCAAAAACAAGCGGTCATGCGGAGACAATTTTGTGTGAAAAAAAGTGTCTATGCTACGCAGGCGCTTCATGCGAGCAGCAATATCGAAAGCGCTACCACAAGCGATCTCAAGTTTCCCCTGGTGATATTCATGGTACAAATGTGGGAGGTTTGTTTTCTAATTGTGTTGCTATTTGTTTTGCAGGGAATTGATAGCCAGCATAATTGCAGCATATCGGTTCTAGACGTGCTTTGTGAATTGCCTCCCATTATTGTCATGCATGTCCTGGGGCGATATTTTCCAGCATCTGCTCCCCATCAATATCAGCTGTAAGAACGATGGCAAGCCGTATGATTTATGCGATTAAAGGATTATATCGGCAATCATCGATTACATATTTTACAAGTCGAATGCGAATGTTATATTTGCAATGCTACTGCACGATGTAATCAAACTGTTGTTTTAACTATTTGGGGATCAGTTTCACAATTTTGCAAACCTCATGATCACAAGCAAAAGACGATGTAGGTGTGCATAAGAACTATTCGCGAGTCCAATCAAGTTTTACATATAGAATCCAGTCAAGCACAGGACACGGTCAAAATTACCTTGATGTGGCCGTTTGACACAATTTTAGAGCGATTGACAGCGAGCTTTTCAAAGCTCCACTTCATAAAGTTGCGACAGTTGCGTATCACCCTGGTCCGTCTTACATATCAGATGTATATCAGATGAGTACAGGGCCTACCAGTAACAGCGGATTAGCTATGACAGACAGCGAAGGTTTCCCTGTATTCCTCCATCTACTGACTGTATATTCTACTTTTACGCATGCATCCGTCTGTATCGCAACAAAAGAAGGACTTGTATAACATGTTCTAAGCTAATCGTCGTACGTTAACTGAAAAACAAATCAAATACAAATGCAATAGTATTCCATGAGTAAGGTATATTTCGTGTATATACAATGTATGATTGAGGCGTATTACCCTTCACACGGTGCAAATAATCAGGTTATATAAAACTTGCCTATCCGTTATCGGATGTAACTAGCTATATTTGCTCTTGGCTATACTCTATGTTATCCATTTGAATTTTATGGGCAAACCATGTATTTGGCTTTATGTATATAACGAGATATTTTATTTACACCTTACGGTGATCCATATAAGTGATCTACCAAATTGATCTTTAGGCATAATATAAGGAAGATATATATATATATATATATATATATAGATATATAGAGAGATATATATATATAGATATATATAGATATCTATATATATATATATATATATATATATATATAGATAGAGAGATATATATATATAGATATATATATATATATATATATATATATATCTCTATATATATATATATATATATATCTATATATATATATATATATATATATATATCTATATCTATTATATATATCTATATATATATATATATATATATATATATATATATATATATATATATGATATATATCACGTATATTTTGCCTTCACATCAATTTGAATTTTGAAACAAAATGAAATTGCATTATTAAACGTCCGCTCTGTCGATCACCCATTGTATGTCAGCCACGGATATGTAATATATTCCTGACCATTAATCCATTATATGACGGTTATTATCGACAGTCTCTCGAAAATGAGGAGCAGATTAAACCCTGTTTTCCTCCCTGAAGAAGAGTACATTATTAAGTATCTAGAGCAAGAAGACCAGCGTTCTGCATCTAATAAGTGAATCGGCTATTTCCGGTCTTGTATTGGATAATTTGCCCCAGCTCTGCAATCCATTTCGGCTGCTTGCGGGTCCACAAATATGCCAACAGAGGATCATTTTCGTTGTCAATTGGTAATTCTAATCCACTTAGTACTTAGTGGCGATTATTAATTTATTCGTCCGCGCCAACAGGTGTACATTGCTTTGGTGGTCGTTGCAACAGACAATATAGTGGGGCAGATAGTGTCTGGTTTGGAAGATATTGTGCATTCTGTGAATAAAGCATGAATATTTCACCGGCCAATGTGGTGCGGAGCCTTCTCACTCTGCGATGTGGTAGAATACATTTAAGCTGTTCTTGTCGCAGACCTTAGATTCTTACACATATATTACACTATAAACCAATATACATTGCTTCCTATCAGAAGTGTTTTCAGCTCAGATTGTTCCACACTTTTGCGTGATAGGTGGACCATAAGATGTGTTGCTGCAAAACGGCCAGTGAAGATGAGAAGTTTTCTATTTTAAGGCGTTTCTGACTGACGAGCTATCTTCTAGCTTCATTCACTTTCCACAATTGATAGCCATTTCTTCCGCAATTTCCCGGCATCAACTGTCTGGCACAGGTGTCAAACCATAAATCGTCTTGTTTGTAATGTGGATCCATACCTTATATTAGCCATCATCTCTATCACATGGGTGACAATCCTCGTGGTCATGTCCGTGCACTTCACCATTAATTCCTCGTTTCAGTACACACATAATTCGTTACCATTGGCATGATATTACATAACGTTACATATGTAGCATGCCTTCACATGGATTCGTGATGCGCTAGTGTCTTCTTTGCATACTACTACTATTCCTTTAATATTGTATATAACATAGCCCTAAACTTAGCTTTCAAATGGCGCTACTATCAACGTCATTACAAGCAGCTCCATTGGTCACCAGGGTAATACGATGAGGTGGTGTTCTCTCGCGCCGTCCCACGGCACAATGGTTGCAACAAGAATCTCACACAGATCTAGACTTCAGTTGATTCCCAATTAGGTCATTGGGTTTTACAAAGATGTCGGGTGGGAAAACCTATAACCATTCGCATATATATATGCCTGCTGGGGTCTTTAAATTCGACTCTACAATGCTTTATTGAGTATATGGTGATTTAAAGGTCAGCATATAATCATCTTCAGTCTGTATTTGGAATACAGGGACAATAAATAAGATGTCCTTCCTGTTACAATGGAAGACACCATTGCTGGCTGTGGAAATTGCTACCCCCAGGGCGGCTTCTATAAAGGTCGCATGCAGAGCACATCATTGTCAGTCCATGATTACCAAATAGGCATCAGAACAACACATTGTTTAATGTCTCTTCGCCATAAGAGTCGAATTGTCGAAAAATTGCACCATGCTCCATAGTTGCGACTCAAATAATTTTTTTCAGTTTACAAGTCACAAATCTCAGTGCTATAACATATATCAGAAATCTACAACAATACAACAACATATATCTGCAATCCACCTAAACACAACAACATATATCAGCAGTCTACAGCAATACAGCTGCATATATCAGCAATCTACCTAAATACAACAACATATATCAGCAATCTACAAAAATACAACAACATATATAAGCAATCTACCTTAATACAACAACATTTATCAATACCATTGTTGGCATTCACGTAACACAAAATTGACCAATTTTAACTTTAACGCCTGTACAGAAGATTGTGAGGGATTAGTGTTATCAAAATTGTCGATCTTATGCTCTCACACATTGAGGTTAGGGAACTAGTGTAACCGCATTTCAAGAGCACAAATGAACACGTTTATCCTCCAGGTCATAATGTCACTCGTGTCATATGAAAACATTATCTCATTGGTTAGGTGCAATTGCATCACATCCGGTTTACAATGGGCGGATGTATTTCATTATGAATAGTATTGCGAATATGGGCTATGCGATATAAGGGCTACCATGTCACACTATAAGTGCTACATCGTTATTGAATGGATATTACCATCAATCTATTCAAATTCGACTTTATTGTTTATCGTCTGGACGACAAGGTTTTGCTTATATACATTTGTGTTGTAGTGAACCAAAACCGTGTCTTATTTGCATGAAATCTTCTAAACAGCATACAGAAACACCCATAAATCAAATGACAATAAATACTAGCTTAAACCTAAATCGGATAATAGTACAGCTAGACATCGACCAGAAAATATGCAATATATTGTTTTAAGACGGGAGTTCACCTACGTTCTATGAAAGCAGGATTAGCCTTTCATTGGTGATAAGGTATCAGTCCTGAATTGCTGAATTATTTCAAAAAGTACGGCAACATGGAATGATATACCAAATTCCATGGCTCAAACATCTAAAATACCATTACAGATTAATAAACTTGAAACTTTCAGGGGAAAAAAATGTGATTCAATCACTGGCCCACACTAATGCAGATGATGAAAATGGAACAGTTATTATAAAAGGGTATCATCGATTGCAAACACCATAACTATTAAAAATAATTCAGAGTGAAGGTGTCTGGTGGCTATGAAGCATGTTGTTGTTAAAGTGGGCTATAGAATTGAAGGTGTCTTGGCAATATACCACAGTTCTCCTCCTCCATCAGATTCACCACAACATAATGTTAATGAACATAGAACCTTATTGTTCTATGAATGCTTCACCTGAGAATATTGCACATAACACCCATGTGAGTCTTGACCGGATGTTATTTAGAACATATTGGGTGCATATTTTGGGTTGAACAGCACCCCCGTTTTACTATTTTGCATTTGTAATCGTTAAATGCGTCTATTGTAAGTTAACAGTTCTAACAAACATTGCTTGTACTCAGTTGGTACGTGGATAAGTAACACTTTGCTGCAACAAACCATATAAGCATAATTATAGGCATATGTCGTCTTAATCAATATGCTATGTTTTAATTACCATGATCATTGCCTACCGCGAAAAGAACTCGATTTGTATAAATATAGCAAATGGCCCAGTTAGCTAAGTTTAAGCTTTCCATTAATATATTGATTGCTAATCAAATACTGGTGCTGCTTCATAGCCCGTTTTTAGCTATTTATAGAATTCAGTGAGTCATTGCAATCAATGGTTGATAAGCAGCAAACCGTTTCAATCCGCTATGGCTTGATTAGCCTATATGTGTAATGCGTCCAAAACACCAAATACTAGAGCCATCGAACGTCCATCAAATGTTCTAAGCTAGAGGTCATTGACTGTGAATATATGGGGAAAAATAGCCATCAGCTCATTCAGTTTGTATCAGAAAACGGTAACGATTGGTTGACGTCAATGTCTTTTTGGTGTTGGACCTAAAATATCTTAAATGATACCATAGCTCTCTGTTTTAATAACCTTGATAAACTCCCCACCACATATTATTCCAAATGTATTTAAAATGATGTCCGTGAATTCCGTATATGGTCTTACAATGCCCTTTTGCCTTCACGGCGAATAGAGGGTCCCAATAGAAGGCGTTCTAATGTTGCAATTGCACAGGGTAATGATGCAAATATAAACCCTATAGAATGGACAGCTAATTAACCGTTATATCAATTACAGGCCCCAAGAGTCATTTGTCTCTAACATAAAGTTAGGCTTTGTTGTATAATATTGTCGTGCATGCTGTCATGGACGACAAACCGAGCTTACCTTAATTGGGGGAATTTGAAATGACGCGCACCGGAATAAATTACGGATTACCGCCCATGCTGGACCTGACTCGATCTGAAACAGTCCTATACAGTGAGTAAATGATATCTGAGTTGCATCGGGAAAATTCGAGTAAGAATCTGACACATAATTAATAATCGGACTTTGTTTATAAGCATGGCTCAGAAAGCAAAATGCAGGACACTGTTGTTAATTCTATGATATAGCACGTCCGTCAGAGGAAGACATCTTTTACTATCCCTTGACAGTTGTAGCATGACTTAACAAGATTTGTATTATTTATTTCCACAGAAATTGTAGCACGATAAATATTATCATAATGTTGCTACACAAAAAAACTCAATCCTCGGGAAATAATAAGACCCAATAACACCATAAACATTGCTTCCATCAAGTCTTTCTATAGGCTGTGGGTCCTGCTATATAGTAGGCTCCCTGTATTCCCCTGCATGTCGTAATAAGCGACTAATAGATGGCAGCCTATTGGCCGTGGGTGGGACTCGTGTCGTTGAAACGATGTTATTTGGTGTTTTAATGGAGCGGTCCTTGCATGAGCAACATCTACAACACACACCGATCAGGCCTCGATTATACATTGACGAGGGGCAGGAATTTTGTGCTTGATCCCAGATAACGATCGGTCTCCGTCGGTTTCATACTGCACACAATGTTTGCTTGTCAGTAATGCGCTCAAATCACTGTACAGCTTAATGAATTTATATCCCCCTACGAGGTCATTATGTCTCCACAAACATGTTCTGAATGAGACACTGACCTTGTCCAATGACTACACCCATCAAGATCAATTACGGCGTATTTACGGATATTTGGAATGTATAACATGACGAATTGATAGTTCATACTGAAGAATATTGTTGCTCTTTAATTTGAGAGGCATTCCACTAATGCAACATACTATGATTTTAAATGGAGCAGACATATCTAGCAGTTGCGCTAAAAGAAACAAATTGAAAACGATAGTTGCACTATTACAGCTTCTATCAACCACAACCATTGCCTGCCGCTGAACGTGTGTATTGGTTATAATGCAATTATAGTCATCCCATATGTAACCTCATGTCAAATGTTGATATCACCAACGATTACAATCCTTGCATTTTATGAATGTCCTTATCTGATCACTACCCAGGTATTACTGTTCACATATGCAGAACGGAGCATGGAACCAGCAGCTGCTATCTGATGAACCTGGTCAGCTGCCAAATCGCTTGAGCAGCCGCCACCTAGCGAGCGTCAAAATCACCTCGGATATGACCAGGCAATCTCCCTATGATGTAGCAATCGCTTGGCAACAGAAAGCCAGATGTGTGATGTATAATGAACCCATTGTTTACCTCTATGGGCGAAGTAGTAAATAAGCAGCTGTTGAGTGGGCATATAAAAAGCAAAACACGGTTATAAAATATTGTTAATCTCTGGTACATTTGTGTGAAATCAAATCAAAAAGTTCGAATGAAAATAAGTTTGTGTTCACCTCAGTAGCGATTTTCTTTTGCCGCTCCTGTACCAGTGACGCTAACATATAGCGGTATGGCATACTTATCATGCTTCTGGAGAAGCCTATGGCCGCAAGAAAGTAAATAAAATTGAACCTTTTGGCAATCATTGTGTTGAGCTATGCATGCTAGGTAAGATCATGATGTAGGTATTTGTTCATTTCCTCAATAAGTTGGTATAACACATTGTCTCATTAATGTTGCATTCCAAATGTTTGTCGAATATAATTTTCACTTGCGACGATGATTAACAAATATATTACCAAGCATATTTTTCTAGGGTTAACCCACTGTACCCCAAACAAAACATATGCATAGAAAATAGCGCCAATCAGTGAAGTTTAACATGACCCAGTTATTCGATTACAAATCCACAATCGTTTATATTGCATGGTACATGTTTTGTACATGCATTAAGGTTGCGAATCGTGTGTAAAAGTTAATTGCCCCACACGCTTGTTTCAGATAAACGTGTCTTAAGTTGCTATGATTTACGTGGCCTACCTGACCGCTGCAGAGCACCCAATATCTTAGTCTATATAGAAACAAACTCGACCCGATCGCACTCGTATACAAATATTCGTATGCGAAAAGATAAGAAAAAAATATAGACAACCAATTGATATTTGTGTGTATGCGTTGTAATTTATTTTTCCTCACTTTAATTGGTCCGGCGTATTCCTGAACACTATCGTTATTTTGCACGATCAGCATAACAAAGTTTTCATTGTTTTGATTGACAAATGAGACATTGCTCTAGAGTTGTTGGATGACTCAAGCAACAAACTCGACGAAGCCAGTTAAGTTATAAGCTAAATATTCACTGACAAAATGGCTCCAATAAAGTCTGTGAGGGGTTATATAGCATTTATATCGCAAAATGTGTTGTGTCAACGATAAACTAAACAGGAATATCAATTTGTACATACATGCACTCGGTTATAAATATGTTTCCTGAATTTGGGTTCAATTGTTTTAAAAGCCAACTGCGATGTTTCCCTTCTGCCTGAGTGCCGAGCTTCAGTTGATACAGATTTTGAGGCAGCTTACGATTCTTAATAATGTTAACGTGATGTGTTACTACATAGGATATGTGTCCGGCCATTTGGCAAAATATAATCTTTACATCTTCTTTAATTTATGAGAATCATTCTTTTAAAAACAAACCTTTTACCTAAGTTGCTTAATAAACTTACGTGCATTAAAGATGCATTTTATAGAAAATCATCAAATTCCGTTGGTTTGACATTCATAGATTAAAGTAAGGTGGTATATACAAATTGCCGGGAGTAGACACTACGAACAGCACTAACTAAAAACAATGGAAATCCCATAAAAAACACACTTGGTTTTCCACATATGAACGACCAACGAACCGCAAGTAAACGCAGTCGAATATGAAATATATCGTTCTACAAGAAATTAGATTAAACTTCTCACTTAGGCAATAGGGTACTGGTAGGGCATTTATTTGATCAATGAACATCTCGATACAACTTACGTGCCCATTTGCTCGTCTGCTCCTGTTTTAACATGTTAATCACGGCAGATAGGTCAACAGCGGCTCCAACGTTAGCCAAGAAACGCTTCACAGCGCCGAACGCAGTGCCAGTATATAGGATCGGCTCTGAGTCTGTGCCTGTGCCACCAGCAGTGCCCAGACATAGATCTGAATGCTGTTATTATAGGGCTTAATGCTGGGCTGGGTGAAGCTCTTAGACGTGTCGAGGAAGAAGGATTTGATGGCGACTTGGATGGGCGTGGATTTCTGGTAATTACACGGGAAACTTGCCCTTTAAATTTAGCAACTTCCATATACTTTATATCAGCCTCGATCAAGTCAGTACCACCCACATCACGGCTCTTTATATGATATAATTTTGACAAACATCCTCAGTCCTGCCGTACTACATGTTGCTATCACCACTTGTATAGAAATTCCAACACAGTTCATGAGCCTTTATCATCCTTTGGCAATTAACAATGTTTCCCACCATCATCGTCTGTTTACGATGTTTGCCTCATGCTTATAGTGTACGCGACAAAAACAACTGTGCAACCATTGCGATGTATCGGCTAGTCTATCGTGGTTATTAAGTGATGTAGTTTTGAGAGATCATTTGCCAATCAATGAAACAGCCAGACATACCTTATATAATCAACTGGGTTCAAGCGTGGGCTTTTTTTTATTAGGATGGCAAGTTTGGTGTTGCTGTACCAGGCTACTTTATCCTGTTTTTCTCGAGCTTACGACAACAATGAATTTTCCACAAGAATGATGTACAAAAACAGTCACACAAGCATGCTACGGTAAATTTGCTGCCAGACGAGCAATACCTGTTACCCGTTAACCCGTTAATCATTTCGGCAATACATCTAGCAACACTTTTTTTCTGTATTCGGTCTGTTGTGCCATTACTCCGGACAGTTTTTGGTCCATATAACTGATTAGTGAAAGGCGAGAAATTTGCAAATATTGCCAAAAACACTAATTGCTGAAAGGCTTATTCAATTATTTAACCTATCTGTGTCACTAAGCATGTTTTGCAAGGGTCTGAATGATTATGACCAATGCATAAACTATACACATATAAGTAACACATCTGTAGATATACAGGCTGAAGATGAAAGGTTTATAATACACTTTTAGTATTTAATCGTCAAATATTTAATCAAGGAATGATGCGTGACATAAGATAAAGCAAATAAACAACTTTGCATGCTTGTGTGAAAATATTGGGGTCTTCAGCCTAGTGCGAATCGATTATAAAATGGCCTGTGTAAACTATTTGACAAGCTACATCATGAAATGAAACAAGGTATCATTTCGAGACTGTTAAATATTCACGAAAAGGTCTAAGCGTGTTTTCCATTTTGTCTTTTCGCAATTATTGATTCGAAACAATGTGCTCAAAATTGCTAAACGCTTAATTGATATGGCACAAGGAACCTCAATCGCCTTCTCAAATTATATATGACAATTATAATCCATGATTTTGTTCACCCCCACTTAATTAACATTTCAAACATAACTTATATGGGGGATGTCGAGTAACATAAACCTTTGTAATACAAACAAGCCGATGGCTTATTGGTAGTCTGTACATAATAATTCCTAGTGATGGTACTAAGACCTGAATCTGTAGTACATATCTGTCATATGCAGCTCTTACGCTCAAACAATTCTTGTCAAGAAAAACTCTCCTATGGTTTGGATCACATAAGGCGGAATAGAGCAGATCATAATCACTCGCAACTACTGAGAGATCCGTAATAGCTACTAATAAGTTTGTTCAATTATTTTGTTCAAACGAATGCGAATGCTGATATTTTTTTGTGTGCAGTTAAATCTCCTCGTCTCTGAAAACCGACTAACTCCCGCTTCCCTTAGAAACAGTAGTTCATGGCAATCAGTATGTAGTAGGAAAGAGCAGCTGGTATCTAACGAACCTATTGAGCCGCCGTCTATAGATGACACAACTTACATCTAATGAGCGTGTAAAGCACCAAATACCTTAACCAAGAAACCAAATGGTACAATATCGAGCTGAGAGTATACGACTATATGAATTAAAGAGCCGGCCGATTGACCAATTCAATTACTGTCATAAGAGATCCAAACGATGTTTAGACGTTGATATTTGGGAAACATTGCCCTATATTGCAGTCATTGTAAGCTATATTACTCGGTTACTCTTCGAATTACATGATGCAGTTTAGGTCATTGATAATATATCAATTGCTGCAATACCACGCTTAAGATCGACGGTTCTGTTCTGTAAGCATATTGAGCATAGGCAGCGTTATGTATTACTACAAATCATACCAAGTAATATTTTGATAAATTACTACATTAAAACCTTTTGTTTTACTGCTGTCTCGAATCATGATATACCATTCTATACATATCCACCGATAGGTGGTGGATTAAAAACCGGTTTATCATCATTTGAATGTGCATAGTAAATATTCAGTTTTAACTGCATGTATCATTTACCTCGTGTGAACATTTATTATTATACGTCCCACAAATAGATCACAGCAACAGCCTCTGCATGCCAATTTAACGGATGGCTTTCGATCACATCAGGTTCTAATTTGGAACGATGGACTACTCTCAATAATGACAATAGTGGTTGCAAGAGGATTGTGTAATCAATAACTATTCGTTAAATGTTCCTTATGTTTCCAATATTGTCAGTTGTGTAGAATAATTTTGGATATCAGCATATTGCGTCATGTGCAGTGCCACTCGTTATTCAATCCTGGCATGGCGCATTTTGTCTCGCAGACAATGCTGTTGGGTTACTGGTTAGACGGCACCTACCGCGCATTGCCAAATTACCATTTGCACGCATGTGCTACATGCACTAGTATATGTCATTGACCTCAGCTATCCTCTTGTACAACTCATATTACCTGCCTCACTGGTAATAAAATAATGTGTATTGTATCTATCAAAAGCCCATGGTCAACATAAAGCACATTGCTTCTGTTCATAAACCGCTTTACATGTCGGATACGACTGACATTATGTGATAAAATTGTGGACTGCATTTAATTTGTTCTTTATCCTGAATACAAACCTTTCCCGAGACAAAAAGGAAATTGGCTTTAAAACTACGTACCAACAATGGCAATGCAATATATACAGAAACAGGGTTAACTCACGCATCAATTAGAGGAATCAGTAACAACGGAAGCAAATACCATAATTCCACTTCGTTAGCGATTTGATGAGTTTCAGTTATACACCATATTTGTGGCATATGATATATCATTTTTTTTCTGATGGTGATAACCATAATTGTAGATGATTTGCTACCATTTGTTACTTAATGCGCATCATAGCAATATTGCGTAGGATATGTTACATTGTGTTAACCAAACACAGTTGTTTACACCTACCCCGAATATTTTGGTTACAGCTTCAATTTATCGCGAAAAAGAGCGGGTAGCTGTGCTACCTAATGCCCGACTATTTATCAATCCGGAAAAGTCTTCATAGAAAGATAAACGCGTTAAAACAGTTAACAAGTTTCGATTAATGATTTTATCATGAATAGCTTTGCTGTATGTGGCATACAAGCCATCCAGTACAGTAAGCAGATCATACCTCTATATTTATCTCGTTTTGTGCATACACTCAACCAAATGTCGCTGGCATCCTCATTTGCCCAAGTATTACTTAACTTGCCACCGACTGTTAAGGTCAATCGTAATTCATTGCGATGGATAAATGATATACAAATTTAGCGTTATGCCTCTCTCCATGTTCACCAATATTACAAAATATTTCACCGGTACATTTCTCGCCCATTGGTCCAACCGGACAAAGAAAGCGCAGTCTGATACGATACCATTTGTTGGTTTGATGGTCTGATGCCATATCCATATGCGATAAGCCATTTCACTTCATTTCCTACCATAAACACGCTGACAAACTAGTTCAGCATGATTTTTAATAGTAGAATGGAAATAAATAGCCTACATATCGAAAATATATTAAACTTCTGATCGTGAAGAAAAGGAAGCCAATATGGATCAGGAGGACGCGCCACATCCGCGTTTAAGTTTTAGAAGCGATCAATTCATCAATTCCTTTGCGTGATTATCTTGTTCAGCCCTCAGTAGTTCTTGGTTAATAACAGCTGCTAGTGTAGATGGGCTATGGTGGCCTAACAAAACAATGGAGCAATCAATCTCGCATTGACTATTACACTAGGTTGAAGCACAAGAGTCTATTTTTGGATGGTACTTTCTGTATCCAGCTTATTCACCCGGCTTGGCACTCGAACGCACAAGCGAAGTAATGCTGCAGTGCAAAATGAGTTTGATATGGTTGTTCTGCTTTGTCCATTATCAATGTATTTGCCGGGATTCCTGTAGCTGAGTTTAGAGCCCCAATAGTAAATCCGCGAGCAATCAGGGCGATGTAAAACGAGCTTAGTGGCAGCAGAATCATAACCCCGGTGGTGCAGATAATGCGATAGACAGCATATTAAGCAAACAACCTTCACGTATTCGTCTTATTGTGCCCCAAATTGCGTCATACACTATTCTGGGTGATTGACTGATAGGGGGATAAGTTACTTATATTGCCTCACTAATAACAATATTTTACAAACGGACGTTTAATTATGACTAGAGTATGTATTGTACACACAGAGTGATGCAAATGCTTAATTTCTGTGTTGCAAACATGTGTATCGAAAAGTTGCACAGCACACTGATTAAGGTATGTATTTCACACGATGTCGTCCACATAATAGATAGTGCCAAATCATACCAAGTTTTTAAAGCATAACATTTGTGATGCCGAGTAATTCAATTAAGGGCTTAATCGATTCATTATACACCAGCATCCTCCCTATCTATTGTATGCCTTTCCATAGTTTGTCATACTTGTATCGTCTTTGGAACTTACAACATAATTCGATTGTAAAATGTTTAGAACTTTTGTGTTATATCCCTGACAATTCATGCTCTCATGCTACAGTCAGAGGCACTTGGCATCAGCACGATATGAAAGAAGACCAATGTGTTGCACTGATCATACTTAAACATATTGAATACATTTGCTTATGAAAATGATATAGATTCATTGAAAAAACCCTCTTAGCCCACATAAAGTTAATGTATCATGATTGCATTGAAGGACAGTGCTACTAAATGTGGCTAAAGATGATGTTGGACCTGATTTAGAAAGATGCACTTCATAGCATAATTATGTACTATGTAACATTCGCGCGTTCAATAACAAAGTGTATATATGTGAAATGGAATTAATGAGCATGTGATAAAGATGAAGCAGCTTAAAACGACAGTTTACAATCACATGAGAAATATAAAATAACACCTTTGAACTCTGATCTATATATGCGAAACCCATGAGCTAGTACAAGCTTGGCCGTCTTCTATATAATGAGTTCTTAGAAGAATGACATAAGGGTAAACTGCTTGAAATACGTCAAGTATAGAGGATATAATCTTCGTTGCATTAACAAGACCGTGGTGGCAATTAATTCCTACTTATGAATCAAGAAAATGAACAACAAAGATGGATTAATGAAGTTTTCCGGCCAAGTATGTTAATTAAGCCGAGACAAACTATATGCGGGGATCGAAGTTTCTGGTCACGAATATAGAAGGCCCCTACTATCGTTTCAATATTTTGTATACGTATTGTCTCTGCCCACAGCTGTAAGTCTTGCGTAATCATTGGCTAACGAGACAAGTTGTGCATAAAATGATTTGCACAAATAGATATGTCGCTTAGTACATTGGCTGTAGTGTTAGTCCAAATGGCAAATGCAACACATCAGTAACATGCTCTACCTCGCTGTTTACCGTAAGTGTATATCACTGCAAAGGATGTAGATATTAGTATATCCTCTGATTTATTGTCATCCTGGCGTCTGGAGCAAATGGCGATCATAGGGTTAATTTTCAAATATGCAATCTTGAAATGATGCGTGATATCAAATGCAAACAGTGATCCGCGAATAATAAACAACAGCATACTTGCGTAAATGTCCATATGTCTTCAACTTGGTGCATATTTTTCACAGGTATGCACTGCGAACTATTAAATGACATCGCTCAGGCAATCATTATGCCTGTTCAACTAGATGGGTAAATTAAGCCACCTAAAAAATGAATAAATGAGACGCCGACATTGTGCAACGTTTAACCACACATGAGGTACATATCGACCAAACTTAGCATTTGTCGGTCGGTTTACCTTCGTCCATGGCTAGTTAATAATTCGCTCAGAAACATTTCTAATATTGATTCGGAATACAGAAACGGTACCAGTAAGACTGGTATCCTTAATACATATCGTAATGGTCCCATACAGTACCACGCTGAAATGTGTTTTTATAAATATATATGAGCAATTCCCCGTGCTATTAAATCAATTCGTCACCGACGACCGGGATATTCCAGCTTCCCTTGTATATAGAATCAAGCATCTCGTTCCGAGGCCATCAATGAGCGGTTGGAAATAGCCGCTATCTAACGAACCTATTGAGCCGTCACTACCCAGAGCAACCTCCATCAAATGAGCGTCTGGAGCATCAAATACAAGGACCATCAAAGAGCTCTGTAATATAGTAAACTCGAGGTATGCTATTATATAAATTAAAGAACGCCATAAGTGATCGCAATGGAAACATTGATTAGACCTTGCTGCCGGCTTAATTGGATGAGCGATGTGTAAACATAACCCTCAATTGAAAGGCGCGAGCATTAACTATTGTCCGCTATATTTCTCGGTTATCATTTGTGTTGAAGCATACGCTCAATTTTACAATAACACATGCAAGGTCAACTGCACTGTCGCTTATATATAGAGCATAAGTAGTGCAATGAATAGCAGCTCGCACGCTCATGTCACATCAAATGCCATTCGTTTCTCTCGAGACATGATGTGTATTTCCTTATCCCGGGAAGGTCTTACCTTGACAAGAACAGATGTTTTTCTAATTTGCTTGACTGAACCTCGCACGGGGCATCATCACATGGTTGCCTAATTCCGTATAGCATTGGCCCTATTTCTGGTAAATGGACGTATCAAAACGTAAGTTATCAGTCTTTAACACAGCAATGACCGTTCATGAAGACTATGCGCTCTTTGTGTTTCGATTTCTGACCGTAATGCAAATCCTCGCCCACAAGGAGTGATTGCCTTGATCTCTTTACAATATAAGTGGCGGTGGTTATAAACAATTTCAATCTTATTTTTTCATAATCCATTGTCCTTCTCTGCAACATTTCCTATAACGACAGTTTCATCGGTAATGCACAGAAGCTCTACACCAAACAATACTCATTGTCGTTATATCTCTGTGACAAACTAATCATTTTGAGTTAAAAAAACACCTGACAGACTATGCCATAATAAATTTCCACGCAGAGGAGATTTGGTAGTAGTGTCATGAGTCAGGTATTGATCACGCCTTTAGTTTGACGTTCTCTGATGATGGATCATGTGTGTTTTGTCATGTACGTATTGTCATGTTGCCAAGTTACTAACTGGCGGCAGTCGTTTCCCATACCACGAATAAAACCCTCATGTCCACAATTCACTAATTATACTGTTATCGAGTTTCAAGAATACTCGTCACGTGAGGGACACTGCAATCTTAAAATATATTATACGAATACCTCCTCTGTCAATCCCCTTTTCGGGATGTTCCATGAATCTATGTAATACCAAACGTTTTATTGCGAAACCAATTAGGGCGGCATCTATGCACTATCCATGCTGTACGTTTTGTTGTTAAATACCTTTGCGTAAAAAGCGATGAAAATGTTGTTGGGTCGAAAAAAGGGGTGAAATATCGAATTAACATGGCCACTTGAAAATATCAGCCTGTAGAACACCAGAACAAGTCGATAAAAACCGATTATTTGTGGCTGTCGTCAGTGTAAACACTTCGATTATTCTGTGATCTGTCACGCTTATTTAATGCACAACAGTGCAATACAGTATTGTAGACCACATAATGTTTCTGAACAACGCATTTGCCATACATAAAATACGCACATTGGTTTTATTGAATTTTCGACATGGATCATTCACCGTTAACATCCTACTACTTTTTGGTGGAAAAATCGCACGTCACGTTGTTCCTTGCTCATTTCACGGTGGGATAGTAAAACGCCGATCATGGAATCATGGTGAAAAAGTCATGATTATCTCATCTCAATCGAAACTATAAGATTGACGTTAAGCATCACTAGTCAACACATGTTGAGCTTTGAGGAGAAGATATCAAATGCAAGACATTAAATAATCCACAGGACATATTCGTCAATTACACTCGCAAATTACTTCACATTTATGGTATACAACAAAAGTTACTCGATCCCAGACCTCGGATTAGTTGTTCATTACTATAGGGAGACTTTGGAGTAAAGTATAGACTGGAGGTCACAGATTGCAATTAACAGACAGATCAGTTAGCATTCTCCTATTATCTGTCAGCTTGTGTAATCATCTGGTACTTCAAGCAAAACTAGACGTTCGCGGAAGAGTCAATATGGGAGGTTCTGTGGTGTGACAAGAACCTCAACAACATTGCAATGTGCGGCCTTCAGATTGACATGTGTACATTTGTTGGATCAGCTGTATAATACCACATTAACATGCGACAGTTCTTTTGATATAAATGTGTTTTGATGAGAATTGCACCTGCTATGCTCAGCACGTCAATATGCTTGCGGGTTTCAACGGGCTTCAATTTATGTTAATTTCATATATTTCAGAATATACCTCAAGATTAGTCTATTGATGTTATGAAGCATCTTGGTCAGGATCAGATGCGTATTAACGCTATTTGTTTGCCGCATGATTATGATTTATAATGACACAATCTTTCTTTTGGGCTACAATTTAAGGCAATATGTCACACAATGATTACAATGACATATTAAGTGCTGTAATATAAATTGATCCACTGCTTGTCGAACATTATATCAGTTGAATCAATCGCATTACGACTTAAATATAGACCAAGAGAATGCATTCTGCTTATGCGATACCCGAGTTCTGATAAAGGATACCTTCTGCCAATCCGACTCTAACGCTGTAATCTCTCCTGGGTTGGCTGGGTTCATCGATGATATGGGTATTATCAAGAGAAATATCGCTGACATGTTTAGCGTCCTTCATGGAGTTGTCATATGAATTCTTATCAACATGTTTTCAATACAACTACAGCCTAAATAACATATTGAATGATAAGATAACGCTATTATTAATTCCTAGCCTGAATAACGTTCAGTTACATTTCTACAGTGCCGCGAAACATATAAGCAAGGGTAATGCAAAGAGCTGGTGTAAAGCACCGAAGATCAAATCTGTAAATGCATTTGAGGATGTTAACAAATTTTTGAAGCACTTCTGCTGTCACATATAAAATCCAGCCCCTCGATCAATTATTACGTTTACACTTCTTGACAATATTATACTCCAACCGCGTGGTGTAAATTGGTTTCCTGTTACTCGTTGCACGTCTGAGGTCTGAAACGACTAGCGCCACCAATGGTGTTGCCATTTACAACGTCCGAGTATATTGCTCCACTGCAGTAAATCAAATTGTACGGCTCACAATCAATGAAGGGGTGGGTGTTAGTCACGAACACCAGAGGGTCTGGATAAACATCGATAGATTATGCTACTCGACGTGTCCTCAATATATCACCGTTGTCTGGCAAAGCAAACTTAGTTAATGTCTATTCGGCCAAAACCTTTACAGTTACCATATCGCTAGTCTGGATATCATCTTGGTAGGCGGTAAATGTCAATTGACCGAAAAACAGATGTTACTCGTGGACTATGCACGCAACCCTGCAGATGTAAATTAGTTATTTCAGTAATAGTATACTTAGACATAGTCAGCGGATGAGTGTAAATTGTGGTAGCCGATGCGGTGGACGAAATGTTGAACATTACATTTAACTGTTACTAATATTGTAACATGTATGTACAGAATATTGTAACATGCATGTACAGAACCGAAATAAAACCCTGATAATTTTACCATATGCACCAATCTAAAGAAAGAAATGATCTAAATCATTTACAAAACAGCAGTGTTTTGCATGCACAAACCCATTTTAGCTGAATAGGTGGGCTAATAAGGAAAAAATGATACTATTTTACGTGTGTGTTAAACGATCTGATCCAATATGTGTGGCTAATAATTAAAACACGAATTAAGGGAAAGCACTTTGCTTCAATTAAGTTAATAATTATTAATTTGCGATCGCCATCATTTCTGATGGCTGATATGGTACAAACACAAAGAGTGACAACGTTATAAATGAGCACGCATTTAACTTAAGCTTGATGTATTGTTTCTCAATCCACTCGGCATGCCTTCATTAAGTATAAAACTATAGCGATAGTTTATCGACCCATTGCCATAGGCGTCATTTGACATTCGATCATAGTTCCGAAAAGTAAGAATTTATTTGAAAATTCTTATTGCCCGGATACACCTACTATATTCAGTGCATAAGTAATCAATAGGCTATAAGACAATGCCAGTCTTCCCGCTAAGAGTTGCGTACTATAGTGTCGTGCAATACATTACCCAACAATGCAACAATTACATTAAATGATGAAACATTTATAACATCGGAGATGGCATTTTGTCATTCCAATTCATGCCAGTATAACATTCATACATTGGCTGGTAATTTTCGATAAGTCTAAGTGATAATGAAAAGTGCTACTTAATTCAAATGGCGCCGATCAGTTAAAATATTGATGTTGCTTCGATGGGTGTTCCGTTTCTGCAGCGGAAGTGCAGGAAGTGTGCTGATAAGTTAAGCCGCGATGAAGAATTACACGCCAATAAATCTGGCGCTTTCTAGCTAAATATTGGTGTATAAAGTACTTCGCTCGTTCAACGACATTGTGACGGTTTGCTAATGCAGAACCTATATGCGCCTTGCAATTACTTGCAAACGTAGTACCATTACTAGAACGATATGGATATTGCACTGTGCAAATACCAAACATCGGATATAGGATAATATTTTATTTCTACGTGTCTACAGTATCGCCTGAATATAAATTGCCATGAATGACAAGAAAGTGTGTGGTGTTGGTGTTCTGTGATTGGTAGCACCCCATCGTCTCTAACAGATAACATCATTTGGAAAACTATGCCTTAGAGCCTAGTTATGAAGCGCTGTTATGCGATTGCATTATGTATCGAAAAATGTTTTTTTCTGTGATTGCAGGATTCAAAACCTATTTCGGAATTATGACCCTAGTCATATTGCTGAGAACATACGTAAAGACGGGCATTTAAGCAAAATTCCCGATTTTATAAAGTAGCCAATGAGATGTGAAGAAATAGTTGCAGAACAATCTATGCTGAGGTAAGCATTTGAGAGTTCTACAACAGGGCTCTGTCTCTTAGATTGAAGGCTGTTTACATACTGCAGACGCACTATTTCGATTTTGCGCAGCGAAACATGCCTTCAATTATAAAGTAAATCGGAAAAGCTTGTGATTTTTATAGTCAAGGTTCACGGTTTTCGCATAAACACATTGTCACATTTGATAATTTCGATTTGATAGATATAGATGGTACCTTAGATTATGTTAATATCTCAATACTTCGCCTGAATCGCCAAATGTTCAGAAAATTGTCATGGTCCGAACGCGCAAAACGAAGAGGAAAACGGAAGGTCATCAACTTGGAGCAGTAATTTTGATAATGTTACCTTTTTTATTGTTCTCAAGAGATAGCAATTTGATTGAGGTCACGCATAATGGTGTATGTGTCACTTCAATGCAGGCTCTGAAATAGACGTGTGGCTCGCGATTGACTCAGAACCAATCCTCTGAACACACAGCGTTAAGCTCGATTCTACATGTGATGCGTTTGATTGATGCGGACATCAACATAATCGTTATTTGTTCCGTGTTTACTTGGCGAAACAAGCGGTAGATGTTTCGACTGCTATGGCCTCATTGCCCTGGAATAGAGACTAGGTGCGGTAGGAAGCAAATGATTATATCGCATTCACATGGTCATCGTAGGGGAAGTCGAAAAGATTATTGCGATCTCGCCTAAAGCAAATGTTGCTCACTGCTTCTTGCGTATGAAAATCATTACCTTTTTCAGAAAAAACCTACTAGAGATTTATCAACAAATGCCTTGTTTTGCGCTGTACTATTGCTGCTGAAAATTATACAATTGTTCTCGGCACTCTTATTCATTGCGTACATCACGTCTAAATGGCATTTAGATCAAACTGATTATTAGGCGAAACATACTGCCCTTGCCATCCCGAATAGACCACGGCCGCTGCTCAGCGCTAATATGCGCTTGTGTCAATCTTATTTCGATTAATGATTCTAGTATTATGCAAAATAATTGAAAGTGCAACGAAAGCCTAAATTTGTGAAAAGGATGTCTTAATTGCGTAATATTGTGCAGTGCTAGTTTTAACATTTCCACTGATTCAGCTGATGACTTGATATCACTTTACAACAGGCTCTTATATGTTCAATGTGTCATTACCATGGATCATACAGTTCATTACTTGTTCAAACGGCGATCGTTTCACGCCTACGACGTGGCTTGGGGTGGAAACTGTAACCTGTAACACAAACTGTGCGCAGTCATTTGGTTCATCAATTGATATCATGTGATTAATAATCTTCCATATGGTGTAATCTGTAAACACCTGATGATTAAGGGTAAACCATCCCGCCGGATAAATAACAGCAACCTAAATCTATTATCAAGCGCTAGCAGCGGACGCAGCTGTTGTGGCTGTGTTATTATAGAAAAGATGGATGAGGACTCAGCTTCAGGACTCTAATTGCAGCTCAAGTTGTACCTTAGACTCAGAACTCTTGACACACACAGGTTATGCCTTGGATAGAAAGCATTGTCGGCTTGAACCCTAAATTATCCTGTGGCATGTCATTAATCACAACGCAGCTGCAATCACATGACAATGTTCACTAGCCCCAAAGCTGCCCAATTATTCTACAATGGTGACTAATGTCAACCAGTGGAAAATATCACATCATCATAAATGACGTAGATCAGCATATCACGCCTCTAGAGCCTTCACTGCATTAATTCGTCTCTTTTCCGTCAATATCACAAGTATATGGACATGTTGACACAACTGAACCATTAGAATAAGGAAACGTTGTCGCAAGGAATTTACATTTCAATTGACAGCAAATGCTGCATCGACATTCAAACACCTTTATTGCTTTTGCAAATCAGCAATCACAACGCTTAACGCATCGTAGTTCACAGGGACGTGTGCAGGTCGTGTTTTGTTAGTTTATTTAAAAGGAAAATACTAACATGCGTGCAGTCATTTAATATGTAAAAATGCAAATGCTGCACGCCCCACTAATGATTAACTAATAACGGAGCTATATTTATTACACACATGTATAATCGGATCCTGATCGATTAAAGCAAGGAAAGCAATATAGGCCGTTTGATTGCTATGGAAATGTTGACTAATAATCACTACTTAATCACACAATGATGTTTAACAACGCATATTGTACCCCCTTATAACAGAGTTCTTGAAGTATATATAGTATATACGTATCTCTGTGCAAAGGCGACTATAATTTTGAAAACAAATGATTCCTGCAACGAGTATAGAGAGCCAACGTGGAATACTTCTATGATGATGGATGTACCAGAATTGTCTTTACCAGGTCTGCTGCCCGGGGCAGGAGTGGTCTGAATCTGCAGCGGTGACTAGGCATCACCGAACCACACAGTGTAATCAGTCGCATTTAGATGTAGCCGAAATCCTCAAGTATCGATCGTCTGGCCTTACAGTGATTCATGGTCCCTACTCATTTCTCAACGTTTTACACGTCTATCAACAGGTGTCCATCAAATGATAGATGATTGGGTTTAAATACATTAATATAGAATTAATTCGATTCAAAATGTAGTAATGTCAAAGGGTTGTTTTAACAATTCCCTTACCAACAATGGCCACATTGACGATAAAGTATGTTGATAAATTCCAAAACTAGAAAAAAGGGATTACTTTATCGAGTCAAATACGATTGTGGCAACATATATATGATGGTCGGGCTACTTCGAGGTTGATCACGAGCAGCTCAATGAGTTTATTTCCTGGTTAGACAACATAATAGTAAACGTATCACTTATGTTCGTGTTGCTAGAACTCTGATCAACAGTTAGATTTTCGAATACTATCGACTGATATATGGTATAAGAATCTGATCGTGCAGAAGCGGAGCTGTACCACATCAGCTGTGGACATCCTATAAAATGACAAATTGATACGAAACTTGTATACATGCAATACCACGTAATCATCGTCAAAGATACAACCTGTTTTCAATAATTCTGCATTCAGCATAATCGTGCTGATAAGCACATGGTGTCAGTGGTAGAAGACACTGACATATATTGCCGCAGTATGATGGATCCAAAATTATCTTTTGGTCGGCTTTTTGTAACAGTCAGGTCGCAAGCACAGCTTCCGATAATTTCGTGCGCGTCTAGTTGGGCTTGCAGTATGTTTATTCAGCTTGACAGGCAATATGCTATAACTGGTCGTTGGTCATTAATATGCCGAATCCAATGTTCTAGCTAATATTGTACATGATCATTATTTCTGTGAGCAGCTGGATATCGCACACCACATCAGATGAATGAGTGGCTACAATGACCGTCGATGGTGTGCCAGTTTCGGGCATAGTCACACTGTTAGTAAAATGCCACTGTAATTCAGGATGCGCAAGGTTAGCAATTAATCCATTAATTTTAGGACAAGTGATCCATGGGCATATTATATTTTATATTACTCTGCAATCTATTTCGGCTCCGTGCGGGTGCATAAATATGCCCACAACGGATCATTTTCGTTGTCAGTTGGTTATTGTTATAAACTTAGTACTTGGTGGTGCGTATTATTGTATTCGGCCGCGCCAACAAGTGAACATTGCTTTGGTGGTCGTTTCAGTTTTTATCTATAAACCAATATACATTGCTTCCTATCAAAACTGTAAGCAGCTCAGATTGTTCCACACATTGGCGTGATAGGTGGACCATACGATGTGTTGCTGCAAAACGGCCAATGAAGATGAGATTTTTTCCGTTTTAAGGCGTGTCGTACTGACGAGCTACCTACATGCTTCGTTCACTTTCATGGCGTCACTTGTCCTGTTACGTTCCAAACCATACAACTTTCCACCAATCACATGAACAGCTTGCTGACGTAAGCATTTCAAGTTTCTCCTACAGTTTGCGGCTCTCGTCCAGCAAATGCTGCCACTGTGCAACAACTGATTAGTTTGAGGTGGTTAAACCTTGTAGTATATAATTGTAAAATGTTGAACTAATACGTTGACGTACTTTGGGATAGAATGATGTTGACAAGATTTAATGCTGACTTAAGTGTCTCCTTAGCAGATGCACCCTAACAAACTTACGACGTTGTGACGTTGAGGAGCTTATGTCATCGTGCATCCAAACAACCAAATCGCTCAATGAAAACTGCACTTTACACCCTTGGTACACAGAACAATGACTATTGCACCTTACAATCAAGAGCCACAGACATGAGTACAAAGAACACAACCATCACTGTATTGTAAAACATTTTGGTCAAAACCGTTCGTCGCTTACCATTTGGCAGCTGATGTCTACATAATTTACCTTTCCATGATTGATAGCCATTTCTTCCGTAATTTCCCGGCATCAATTGTCTGGCATAAGTGTCAAATCTTGATCGTTTGTAATCATGGGTCCATTACCTGCCTTTTGAAAATAACAATCTCTTTGAGATGCTGTAAAGCGAATATGACGAATGCCATAACATATATATGTCGTCATCTCCATCACATAAGTGACAATCCTCATGGTCTTGTACATGCACTTCACCATTGATACCTCGTCTCAGTACACACATAGTTCGTTACCATTGGCATGATATTACATAACGTTACATATGTAGCATGCCTTCACATGGATTACGTGAAACGCTCTGTGTAACGATTGCAATCGCGTGAGTTCTAAACAGCTCGAATTATAGTGTCTTCTTTGCATGCAACTAATATTCCTTAAATATTGGATATAACATAACCCCTAGCTTAGCTTTCAAAACGTCATTACAAGCAGCTCAATAGGTCACCAGGGTAACACGATGATGTGGTGACCCCTGGCGCCGTCCCGCGGCACGATGCTTGCAACAAGAATCACACACGGATCTAGACTTCAGTTGATTCCCAAAAGGGTCATTTGGTTTTTCAAAACATGTGTCGGGTGGGAAAACCTGTAAACACAAGCATACAGATATGCCTGCTGGGGTCGACTCTAGAAAGCTTTATTTTATGGTGATTTGAAGGTCCGTATATAATCGTCTACAGTCTGTATTTGGAACACAGGGACAATAAATAAGATGTCCTTCTTGCTACAATGGAAGACACCATTGCTAGCTGTGGAAATTGCTACCCCTAGGCGTCTTCTATAAAGGTCTCATGCAGAGCACGTCATTGTCAGTCCACGATCACCAAATAGGCATCAGGGCAGCACAATTCGTTTTTATTGTCACTTCGCTTGGCCATCGCCATACGAGTCCCGCTTTATTGTATGAGTCGAAATAAATCCTACTTGTGTCATATGAAAACAATGTCTTATTGGTTAGGTGCAATTGCATCACATCCGGTTTGCAATGGGCTGATGTATTGCATTTTGAATAGTATTGCGAATATTGGCAATGCGGTATAAAGGCTACCACGTCACACTAATAGTGCTACGTCGCTATTGAATGGATATTTACCATCAATCTATTCAACATTTGACGTCCTTGTTTATCGTCTGGCCGATAAATTTTGCTCATATACATTTGTATGGTTCACCAAAACGCGTCTTATTTGCATGACATATTCTAATCAGCATGCAGAAACACGCATTTCACAAATGACAATAAATACTAGTTGAAAACTAAATAGAATAATAGTACAGCTAGACATCAACCAGGAAATATGCAAATTATTGCTTTAAGACGTGAATTTACCTACGTTCTATAGAAACAGTATTAGTCTTTCTTAGGTAAAAAAGGGATCAGTCTTGAGTTGCTGGATTACTTAACAAAAGGGCGGAATATGGAATGACATACGATATTAAATGACTCAAAAATCTAAAATACCACTAGAGATTATTAAACTTGCAATTTTCAGAAAAACATTGTGATTTTATCATCAGCCCATACTAATGCAGATGATGATAATCGGACCGTTTAACAGTTTTTATAAAAGGGTATCATCGATTCCAAACGCCATAACCATTGCAAATAATTCAGGGTTAATATCCCCGGTGGCTATGAAACTATTGTTAAAGTGGGCGATATAAATGAAGATGTTCCGGCATTATATTACAGACCTCATCCATAAGATTCATCACAAAGTTATGTTTATGAAAGTCTTATTACATTAACAATTACTGGTGACATGAAGTCCACACAATATGTCTGCTATGGCATCTCACGACGATATTTAAAACGGTATGCTCATTGGATCAGATGAATCGTTTTTATGATTTACGGACATTGTATCGTTCACCTCATCGCCTCTATGCCTGTAATATACATTGCCCAAATTTTAAGTGTATGCATCGACTCTCATATTCAAATATGTCAATTCTGACCTAGTCCGTTCTACTGATTTGCATTTGTAATCGTTTAATGCGTCTATAGTGACTTAACAGTTCTATCAAACATTGTTTGTCTTTATTTGGTTCTTGGATAAGTAACACTTTGCTGTAGCAAACCATACAAGCATTTGCTGCCTAATTATAGGCATCTGTCGTCTTCATCAATATGCCATGTTATAGTAACCATAATCATTCCATGGTGCGAAAAGTGCTCGATTTGTATAATCATAACAAATGGCCCAGTTAGCTTAAACTTAACCTTTCCTTAATATATTGCTTGACGGTGATTGCGTATCAAATAATGGTGCTGCTTCATTAATCCGTTCTTCCCTATTGACAGAATTATGTGTACTAAGTCATTGCAATCAATGGTTGATAAGCAGCAAACCGTTCCAATCGTCAGTGGCTTGATAAGCCTAAATGTTTAATGCATCTCAAACACCAAATACTAGTGCCATCGAACGTCCATCATAATTCTAAGCTAGAGGTCAGTTATTGTGAATATATGGGAAAAGAACATAGTCATCAGCTCATTCAATTTGTAACAGAAAGCGGTAACGATTGGTGACGTCAATGCTTTTTTGGAGTTGGACTTTTGAATATCTTAAATTATACCATAGCACTCTGTTTGAATAACCTAGATGAATACCCCACCTCATATTATTCCAAATATATTTAAAATGATGCTCTGACGTTATATAACATATGCCCAATCGTAAACAACCATAGCAAGCTTAGTCCTTGAATTCCGTAGACGGTCTTACAATGCCCTATTAAATTTACAACGAAACGAGTCCCATAAAATGCCTTCTAATGTTGCAATTGCACAGGGGAAGGATTTCCTTTTGTAGCTCCTGTACCAGTATTGTGCGCGATCAGCATAACAAAGTTTCAGTTTTTATTGATAAATGAGACATTGCTCTAGAGTTGTTGGATGACTCATACAACACACTTGACCAAGCCAGTTAAGTTATTAGCTAAACGTTCACCGTTTGTTGGCGTCGATAAACTCTTTGAGGAGTTACATTGCCTCAAAATGTTTGTGTCAACGAAACTGGAACAAAGGATAACAGACCCAAAATGTTAGTAGCCACAACCAAGATGTACATGTAAGCATTGACTTCATGCAATGATGTTAGCAACCATGCGATATAATCTTTACAACTTTTGTAATTCATGTGATTCATTCTTTTTTAAAAACAAACCTTTACCTTAGTTGCTTAATAAACGTATCTTAGAATGGGATTGGCGGCCACTTACGTGTATTGAAGGTGAATGTCATAGGTAATCATCACATTTAGATGGTCTGACTATCAAAGATTATAGCAATGTGGGATATACTGCGGACAAGTTGCCTGGAGTTGACAAAACGACCCCACGAACATAACTAACTAAAAGCAACGAAAATTCCATGCAAAACACCCTCACTTTTCCACATATGAACGACCCACGGACCACAAACTGGAACAAGGCAAGGTAATTAACTTAGCTAAACATATATCGTCGTGGGGTTATCTTCGGCCTGTCTGAGTATAGGTATTACAGGGGGGACGCATCTTCACTGCACAAATTAATAGCTGATGTGGTTTGTGGGGCTATCTTAGTGAACGGAGCCTTTAAGTGAAAGCGGAAACATTTTGTTATGTGGTTCGCCGTACAAATATGTGAGGATGAACTTCATCAATGTTGTCAAAAGTAGTATTCACGCCCCTGAGATGTCATTCGATGTTTCTATGTCCCTTCAGAATATATTTTAATAATGGCGTACATAATTATACATAACTAAATTGACAAGAATGTTATTGTTACGTTTTGGGCAATGATTCGGGAGCAGCATGTCTCTATTGGCCAGGATGTATATTAAGTAGTAAGTGAAACAGCATGATGTGGTTCAAAGGGCTTAATCGATGTATTATACACCAGCATCCTCCCTATCTATTTTATGGCGCTCCATAGTTTGTCATACTTGTAGTCATCTTTGGTACTTGTAAAATGTATATGTAAAATGTTTATGACTATTTTGTTATATTGCATTGCCACTATATTATTCGAATAAGAATAACCCTGACAATGTAATGTATGTTCTCATGCTAGAAGGAATGCAGTCAGAGGTACTAGGCATAAGCACGATATTAAAAAAAGACTTATGTCTTGCACTGACCTTTCTTAATCATATTGAATTCATTTGCTTATCAACATAATATTGATTCATTGAAAGAAACGCTCTTAGCCAACATGAAGTTATTGAATCACGATTACATTGAAGGACAGTGCTACTAAATGTGGCTAAAGATGATGTTGGACCGGATTTAGGAAGATGCACTTCATAGCATAATTGTATATTATGTAACATTTGCGTGTTCTATAACAAAGTATATATATTTAATATGAAATGGAATTAATGACCTGAGATAAAAGATGAACCGGCTAAAAACGACAGTCTACACCCGTTACATGAGGAATATAAAATAACCCTCTTTGAACTCTGATCTATATATGCAAAACTTGACACCCATGAGCTAGTTCAAGATGACTTGTCCGTGCTTCGAGGAGTGTAATGAGTTCATTAGATGAATGGGAGAAGGGTAAGCTGTTTGAAATAGTGTCAAGTATAGACGATCGAATCTTCGTTGACCAATTAACAATTTCGTGGTATACCTCAATCATCTCTGTAAATGGCTCTTAACAACAAAGATGTTAAAAGTATGAGATTAACTGACTAACTATCCGATGGTGACAATCTGAATATGATTAAAGAGTTGAACATCTATCTTTATAATCAGGAATGTACAAAATGTCTTAACAGATAATGTGGCGATCGAAGTTTCTGGTCGTCTTAGAAAGCAAGATAATGAAGGCACCATCTATCGTGTTACTGAGTATGTTCAATCATTTGTATACGTGTTGTCTCTGCCCACAGCTGCAAGTTTTGCGCAATCATTGGTTTACGAGCCAAGTTGTGCATAAAATGATTTGCACAAGTCGATCTGGCGCTTAGCACATTGATTGTGGTCTAAGTCCAAATTGCAAATGCAACATATCCGTAAAGTGCGCTCTACCTTACCGTCAGTGTATAACACTCTGTTAGCTGCGAAGGATGTAGATATTACTATATCAACTGATTTATTACCATCCTGGCGTCTGGAACAAATGGCGATTCGATGGTCAACTTTCATATTTGCAATCTTGAAATGATGCGTGATATCAGATGCAAACAGTGAGCTGCGAATAGTGAACAGCTGTATACCTGCGTAAATGTCCGGATGTCTTCTGCTTTGTGCAAAGCTTTCACAGTTATGCACTGCGAATTATTAAATGACATCGCTCGGGCAATCATTATGCCTATTAAACCGGATAGGTAAATTACGCCACCTAAAGTTTACCCACCAAAGATACATATCGACCAGAACTTTACATAGGTCTGTCGGTTTATCTTCGTCTATGGCTCAAAAAAATTTCTCATATTGATTTGGAATTCAGGAACGGTACCAGTAAGACTGGTATCCTTGATGCATATCGTAATGGTCACATACGCTGAAACATTTTTATAAACATATCTGAACAATTCCTCGTGCTATTGCATCATTTCATCCCAGTCGACCGGGATCTTCCAGCTTCCCTTGAATATAGAATCAAGCATCTCATTTCGTGGCAATCAATGAGCGGATGGAAATAACAGCCGCTATCAAACGAAACTATTTACCCGTCAATACCCAGAGCAACCTCCATCAAATGAGCGTCTGGAGCATCAAATATCAAGAACATCAAAGAGCTCTGTAATATAATAAACTCGCCATAGATACGTGTATTATACCTTGCTGCCGGCTTAATTGGATGAGCCATTTGTAAACTTAGTCCTCATTTGTAAGGCTTGCATTAAACAATGTCAGCTATATTTCTCGGAGTTGAAACATACGCCCAATTTTACAATACCACATGCCAGGTCAACTGTCCTGTCGCTTATATATTGAGCACAAGAAGCGCAATGAATAGTCGCTCATTGGATTCAACTACATTTCCCCGGAGATTGCCATCATGATCTTGCTCAATAGAAACTATCGGACTAAAGTTTAGCAACCAGTCACCACATATTGGGCGTTGGGGAGAAGATATCAAATGCAAGACATTAAATATTTTATAGAACATATTCGTGTATTACAGACACAATTACTTCACATTTATGGTAAACAACAAAAGGTCACTCGATCCAATGCCTCGGATTAGTTGCTCAGTACTATAGGGAGACTTTGGTGTGAAGTGTGGACCGGGGCTCACAGTTTGCTATTAACAGACAGATCAGCTAGCATTCGTCTATTACCTGTCAGATTGTGTAATCATCTAGTACTTCAAGCAAACCCAGACGTTCGCGGAAGAATCATTGTGGGAGGTTCTGTGGTGAGATCTTGTTATTTCACAAAACAACATTGCATTATGCGGCCTTCAGGTTTGCGTGTGTGCATTTGTTGGATCAGCTGTATAATATCACAGTAACCTTCGACTGTTTTTTATATAAATGGTGCACATGTGTTTTAATAATGATCACACCTGCTATCCTGAGTCACTCTCAATACGCTTAGGGGTTTCAACAGGCTATAATTTATGTTGATCACGTATATTTCAGAATATACCCCAGAATAAGTCTATAGATGTTATTTTGCATTCGAAGACAGAATGATCAGGGGCATTTCGACGTTTTTCATTTGCCGCATGAATATGATTTATAATGACCAAACCTTTCGTTGGGACTAGAAAAAATGGCAATATATCACACAATGGTAACAAAGACGTTTTAA
The DNA here is from genome assembly GCA_034190875.2 of Urechis unicinctus. Classification (NCBI taxonomy): domain Eukaryota; kingdom Metazoa; phylum Annelida; class Polychaeta; order Xenopneusta; family Urechidae; genus Urechis; species Urechis unicinctus. Next base: position 1,853,788 of record CM067343.1, read on the forward strand.
GTGCTGAAATATTAATTGATTTACTGCTTGTCGAATATTACATCAGTTAAATCAATCGCATTATGGATAACATGTCGATCAAGAGGATACATTCTGTAAATGGGATACCTGCATTCCGCTAATGTGATACCTTCTGCCATGCCAAAGCAAACGCTGTATTGTTTCCTGGTTTGGCTCGGTGCATCAATGATATGGGTAGTTTGGAAGTCATAACATCAATAATGTGATTTTCTGGGGATAAATACGTCCGCACAAAAACGTAATAAATAATAATTATAGTAGTGTATTTCTACGCAACCACACTTTGTTGATTTTGTAACGTGTAGATGTCGCCTTTCAATCATCTTTGACATTCTTAGGAAGCCGATTTGCCACATACCTCTACTTGGAAAACCCTCATATATACCTAAAATTCCCCATATTGCACGTTGATCGACACTATGATGATGATAACAACGAGTGCAATTTCAAACAACTTATTTGAGGTTTTTTTTGTCGACTCTCAAGTTAGTATCACCATGCATCGTCTCGTATGGATGCAAAATATTGCATCGGGGTTCCCTTGCATTTATAGACCGCAGGAGGTGTTGATATGTAATTTCACATTACTCAAGGTCCATAACGTGATGATTTGTTATGACGGAAGCCATTGTTTGTCAGCAGACCATTGATGTTTTTCTATTTTATTTTGTTTAAGAGAACACTAAACCATACGAATAAAACAGCAAACGAATAAAACATTGTACTTAACAAGCAAGGAACATTTGACAAGCATCACCATAAATGCCGCACTTCTATCGCCTGCTTTTGCAGCCACAACACTTAAAGCAATCTAGACTACTGATAGAGGAGCTGCATTTGCTACGACAACTGACACGACGTCAATGCAGATATTATTTTCGCATCTTTGTCGAGAAATGCCTTTAGGGGGCTGTCATTTTCAGGGCCGCGCAGCCAATTATCCCTTTGTATTATCAAGAAAAATATCGCCCACATGTTTTGCGTTCTTTATGGAATCATTATATGAATTCTGTCAACATGTTTTCAATACAACTAGAGCCTTAATTACTGATTTGATTATTAGAAAAAGATATTATTAATTCTAAACCTGAATACTGCTCAGTTACATTTTGACAGTGCCGCAGAATATATATATATAAGAGTATTGCTATGAGCTGATGTAAGGCACAGAAGATTGTGTAGTTGATGGTGCTAAGGGTGCTATAGTGGTGCACGAAGCTAAACGATTGGATGGTTAATGGTGCTAGGGGTGTGTAGTGATGTTGTGTGGTGATACATGACAGATTTGTTAATGGTGTCTGGAGTGCTATGGTGGCGCTGTACGATGCTACATGACAGAGTGGTTAATGGTGCTGAGGGTATTGTGTTGGTGTTGTACGGGCTACATCGATTGTTGGCGGTGCTTTATTATATGAGCGTTTATGCTTACGGCTAAAATGCACCTGGTTCATATTTTATTGATATGTTACCTGCCACATGCTTTAACGCTTCAAAACAGCATGCACATTCTATGACTGCAATAAAATGTTTGAATTGATTTGTCGGGGCGACCATAGCTTACGTGACATAATAAAATGAGTACGAAGGCGTGCTACTAGTCGGTGTGTCTGAAATAGATAACGAACAGATGACTGCATTATAACAATATGCAGATGCAATTTGCAATCCCGCTTGGTAGTTTTCCGTTGATTTATATCTAATATGGCTGATATGGTAATAACACAAAGAGTGACATCGTTAGAAATTAGCACACCTTTAACTGAAGCTTGATGTATCGTTTCTTAAATGTAATCGACATGCCTTCATGTATCTCATTTGCAATACACCTTCACAAATGATTGCACTGCCGAAAAAACGTAAGTGTAAAACTATAGCGAAAGTTTATCAAAATTCTTATTGCCCAGATATACCTACTATATTCATTGCTAAGTAATCAATAGGCTATAAGACAATGCCAGTCTTTCCCATGAGAGTTGCGTACTATAGCGTCGTACAATACATTACCCAAAAAAAGTAATGCAGCAATTACATTTAATGACAAAACTTATATAACATCGGAGATGGCATTTTGTCATTCAAATTCATGCTAGAATAACACTTAAACAATGGCTGGTAATTTTCATTAAGTCTAAGTGGTAAAGAAAAGTTTTACTTAATTCAAATGGCGTATAGCAATAAGAATATTGATGTTGCCTCGCACGATGGTTCCGTTTCTGCAGCGGAAGTGCAGGAAGTGTGCTGATAAGTTAAGCCGCGAACGACCTTACATTTGACGATTGTCTTCTCTGTTCATGATGGCACCAACATAGATAGAAACTTGCCTTTGCGCAGTTTCTATAAAATGCTATTTTATATGCTTTGTCGCACTCTCTATATTCGATGAAGAATTACACGCCAATAAATCTGGCGCTTTCTATCTTGCCCCACAAAATGGATAATTAATGTTGGATTTGTTTATAAAGTACTTTGATCATTCGACGACATTGTGACGATTTGCTGATACAGAACATATATGCGCCTTGCAATTACTTGCAAACGTAGTACCATTACTCGTACGATTTGGCTATTACACTGTGAACATACCTTTTTCGGGATAATTAATGTTGGATTTGTTTATAAAGTACTTTGATCATTCGACGACATTGTGACGATTTGCTGATACAGAACATATATGCGCCTTGCAATTACTTGCAAACGTAGTACCATTACTCGTACGATTTGGCTATTACACTGTGAACATACCTTTTTCGGGAAACCTTTTAGAGATTTATCAACAAATGCCTTGTTCTGCTCTGTACTATTGCTGATAAAATTATACAATTGTTCTCGGCACTCTTATTCATTGCGTACAAACGGGTCTAAATACAAGCCCAATGGCATTTAGATCAAACTGATTAATAAGTCAAACATACTGCCCTTGTCATCCCGGGGTAGACCACGGCCGCTGCTCGGCGCTAATATAACGCTTGTGTCAATCATATTTCGAATAATGATTCTAGTGTTTTGCAAGATAATTTAATGTGCAAAGAAAGCCTAAATATGAGGACCTGATGTCTTAATTGTGTAGTCTGGTGCAGTGCTAGTTTTAACATTTCCACTGATTCAGCTGATGACTTGATATCACTTTACAACAGGCTCTTATATGTTCAATGTGTCATTACCATGGATCATACAGTTCATTACTTTTTCAAACGGCGATCGTTTCACGCCTACGACGTGGCTTGGGGTGGAAATTGTAACCTGTAACACAAACTGTGCGCAGTCATTTGGTTCATCAATTGATATCATGTGATTAATAATCTTCCATATGGTGTAATCTGTAAACACCTAATGATTAAGGGTAAACCATCCCGCCGGATAAATAACAGCAACCTAAATCTATTATCAAGCACTAGCAGCGGACGCAGCTGTTGTGGCTGTGTTATTATAGAAAAGATGGCTGAGGGCACTGATTACACCTCAGGTTGTACCTTAGACTCAGAACTCTGAACACACCCCAGGTGATGCCTTGGATAGAAAGCATTGTCGGCTTGAACCCTAAATTATTAATCACAATGCAGCTGCAATCACTCGACAATATTCACTAGCCTCAAAGCCGCCCAATTATTCTAGAATGGTAACTAATGTCAACCAACAGAAAATATCACATCATCATAACTGACGTAGATCAGCATATCGCGCCTCTACAGCCTTCACTGCATTCATTCGTCTCTTTTCCGTCAGACACATTGTACTGGCAACAAATGTTAGCATTTATACACGGCATGTAACATCCACATGGTTACTAGTCAATAACACAAGTATATGGACATGTTGACAGAACTGAACCATTAGACTAATGAAACATTGTCACAAGGAATTTACATTTCAATTAACAGCAAATGCTGCATCGACATTCAAACACTTTTATTGTTTTTGCAAATCAGCAATCACAACGCTTTACGCATCGTAGTTCACAGGGACGTGTGCAGCTCGTGTTTGTTTAGTTTATTTAAAAGAAAAAAACTAACATGCGTGCAGTCATTGCAAAAAAATGCAAATGCTGCACGCCCCACTAATGATTAACTAATAACGGAGCTATACGTATTACACACATGTATAATGGGATCCTGATCGATTGAAGCAAGGACATCAATATAGGCCATTTGATTGTTATGGAAATGTTGTCTAATAATCACTTCTTAATCACACAAGGATGTTTAACAACGCATACTGTACCCCCTTATAACAGAGTTCTTGAAGTAAAAATAGTATATATGCATCTCTTTGCAAAGGCGACTATAATTTTGAAATCAAATGATTCCTGCAACGAGTATAGAGAGCCAACGTGGAATACTTCTATGATGATGGATGTACCAGAATTGTCTTTACCAGGTCTGCTGCCCGGGGCAGGAGTGGTCTGAATGTGCACTGCCGTTGTGACTAGGCATCAACGAACCACACAGTGTAATCAGTAGCATGTAGATGAAGCCGAAAATCTCTCGTATCGATCGTCTGGCCTTACATCAATTCATGGTCCCTACCCATTTCTCAACGTTTTACACGTCTATCTACAGGCGTTCATCAAATGATAGATGATTGGGTTCAACATACATAGATTTAGAATTAATTCGATTTAAAATGTAGTAATGTCAAAGGGTTGTTTTAACAATTCCCTTACCTACATTGGCCATATTGACGATCAAGTATGTTGATTAGCTCCAAAACTAAAGAATAGGGATTACTTTATCCAGTCAAATACGCTTGCGGCAACATATACATGATGGTCGGACAACTTTGAGATTGATCACGAGCAGCTCAATGAGTTTGTCAAATCTTTGATTACATGATGGTAGAGTATATGCCATAACTTTATATTTCCTGGTTAGACAAGATAATAGTAAACGTATCACTTCTGTTTCGTGTTGCTAGAACTCTAATCAACAGTTAGAATTTCGAATACTATCGACTGATATATGGTATAAGAATCAGATCGCGTAGGAGCGGAGCTATACCACATTGGCTGTGGACATCCTATAAAATGACAAATTGATACGAAACTTACGTATAGCTTTGTATACATGTAATACCACGTAATCATCGTCAAAGATACACAGGGCCAACCCTGTTTTCAATAATTCTGCATTCAGCATAATCGTGCTGATAAGCACATGGTGTCAGTGGTAGAAGACACTGACATATATTGCCGCAGTATGATGGATCCGAAATTATGTTTTGGTCGGCTTTTTGTAAAAGTCAGGTCGCAAGCACAGCTTCCGATAATTTCGTGCGCGTCTAGTTGGGCTTACAGTATGTTTATTCAGCTTGACAGGCAATATGCTGTAACTGGTCGTTGGTCATTAATATGCCGAATCCAATGTTCTAGCTAATATTGTACATGATCATTATTTCTGTGAGCAGCTGGATATCGCACACCACATCAGATGAATGAGTGGCTACAATGACTGTCGATGGTGTGCCAATGTCGGGGCATAGTCACACTGTTAGTGAAAAGCCACTGTAATTCAGGAGGCGCAAGGTTAGCAATTAATCCATTAATTGTAGGACAAGTGATCCATGGACATATTATATTTTATATTACTCTGCAATCTATTTCGGCTCCGTGCGGGTGCATAAATATGCCCACAACGGATCATTTTCGTTGTCAGTTGGTTATTGTTATAAACTTAGTACTTGGTGGTGCGTATTATTGTATTCGGCCGCGCCAACAAGTGAACATTGCTTTGGTGGTCGTTTCAGTTTTTATCTATAAACCAATATACATTGCTTCCTATCAAAACTGTAAGCAGCTCAGATTGTTCCACACATTGGCGTGATAGGTGGACCATACGATGTGTTGCTGCAAAACGGCCAATGAAGATGCGATTTTTTCCGTTTTAAGGCGTGTCGTACTGACGAGCTACCTACATGCTTCGTTCACTTTCATGGCGTCACTTGTCCTGTTACGTTCCAACCATACAACGTTCCACCAATCACATGAACAGCTTGCTGACGTAAGCATTTCAAGTTTCTCTTACAGTGTGCGGCTCTCGTCCAGCAAATGCTGCCACTGTGCAACAACTGATTAGTTTGAGGTGGTTAAACCTTGCAGTATATAATTGTAAAATGTTGAACTAATACGTTGACGTACTTTGGGATAGAATGATGTTGACAAGATTTAAAGCTGACTTAAGTGTCTCCTTAGCAGATGCACCCTAACAAACTTACGACGTTGTGACGTTGAGGAGCTTACGTCATCGTGCATCCAAACAACCAAATCGCTCAATGAAAACTGCACTTTACATCTTTGGTACACAGAACAATGACTATTGCACCTTACAATCAAGAGCCATCACCATTGATTCCTCGTCTCAGTACACACACAATTCGTTACCATTGGCATGATATTACATAACGTTACATATGTAGCATGCCTTCACATGGATTACGTGAAACGCTCTGGGTAACAATTGCAATCGTGTGAGTTCTAAACAGCTCGAATTATAGTGTCTTCTTTGCATGCAACTAATATTCCTTAAATATTGGATATAACATAACCCCTAGCTTAGCTTTCAAAACGTCATTACAAGCAGCTCAATAGGTCACCAGGGTAACACGATGATGTGGTGACCCCTGGTGCCGTCCCGCGGCACGATGCTTGCAACAAGAATCACACACGGATCTAGACTTCAGTTGATTCCCAAAAGGGTCATTTGGTTTTTCAAAACATGTGTCGGGTGGGAAAACCTGTAAACACAAGCATACAGATATGCCTGCTGGGGTCTATATATTCGACTATAGAAAGCTTTATTTTATGGTGATTTGAAGGTCCGTATTTAATCGTCTACAGTCTGTATTTGGAACACAGGGACAATAAATAAGATGTCCTTCTTGCTACAATGGAAGACACCATTGCTAGCTGTGGAAATTGCTACCCCTAGGCGTCTTCTATAAAGGTCTCATGCAGAGCACGTCATTGTCAGTCCACGATCACCAAATAGGCATCAGGGCAGCACAATTCGTTTTTATTGTCACTTCGCTTGGCCATCGCCATACGAGTCCCGCTTTATTGTATGAGTCGAAATAAATCCTACTTGTGTCATATGAAAACAATGTCTTATTGGTTAGGTGCAATTGCATCACATCCGGTTTGCAATGGGCTGATGTATTGCATTTTGAATAGTATTGCGAATATTGGCAATGCGGTATAAAGGCTACCACGTCACACTAATAGTGCTACGTCGCTATTGAATGGATATTTACCATCAATCTATTCAACATTTGACGTCCTTGTTTATCGTCTGGCCGATACATTTTGCTCATATACATTTGTATTGTTCACCAAAACGCGTCTTATTTGCATGACATATTCTAATCAGCATGCAGAAACACGCATTTCACAAATGACAATAAATACTAGTTGAAAACTAAATAGAATAATAGTACAGCTAGACATCAACCAGGAAATATGCAAATTATTGCTTTAAGACGTGAATTTACCTACGTTCTATAGAAACAGTATTAGTCTTTCTTTGGTAAAAAGGGATCAGTCTTGAGTTGCTGGATTACTTAACAAAAGGGCGGAATATGGAATGCCATACGATATTCAATGACTCAAAAATCTAAAATACCACTAGAGATTATTAAACTTGCAATTTTCAGAAAAACATTGTGATTTTATCATCAGCCCATACTAATGCAGATGATGATAATCGGACCATTTAACAGTTTTTATAAAAGTGTATCATCGATTACAAACGCCATAACCATTGCAAATAATTCAGGGTTAATATCCTCGGTGGCTATGAAACTATTGTTAAAGTGGGCGATATAATTGAAGGTGTTCCGGCATTATATTACAGTCCTCATCCATAAGATTCATCACAACGTTATGTTTATGACAGCGACATAGAACCTGTTTTACCACGAATGCTTCACCAGTGAATAACACGCACAACACCTATGTGAGTCTTATCTGGATGATATGTAGAACATATTCGGTGCATATTTAGGGTTGACTTGTGAGCAGCACTACGCGGCTGTTCTATAACAAAGTATATATATTTAATATGAAATGGAATTAATGAGCCTGAGATAAAAGATGAACCGGCTAAAAACGACAGTCTACACCCATTACATGAGGAATATAAAATAACCCTCTTTGAACTCTGATCTATATATGCAAAACTTGACACCCATGAGCTAGTTCAAGATGACTTGTCCGTGCTTCGAGGAGTGTAATGAGTTCATTAGATGAATGGCAGAAGGGTAAGCTGTTTGAAATACGTGTCAAGTATAGACGATCGAATCTTCGTTGACCAATTAACAATTTCGTGGTATACCTCAATCATCTCTGTAAATGGCTCTTAACATCAAAGATGTTAAAAGTATGAGATTAACTGACTAACTATCCGATGGTGACAATCTGAATATGATTAAAGAGTTGAACATCTATCTTTATAATCAGGAATGTACAAAATGTCTTAACAGATAATGTGGCGATCGAAGTTTCTGGCCGTCTTAGAAAGCAAGATAATGAAGGCACCATCTATCGTGTTACTGAGTATGTTCAATCATTTGTATACGTATTGTCTCTGCCCACAGCTGCAAGTCTTGCGCGATCATTGGTTTACGAGGCAAGTTGTGCATAAAATGATTTGCACAAGTCGATCTGGCGCTTAGCACATTGATTGTGGTCTAAGTCCAAATTGCAAATGCAACATATCCGTAAAGTGCGCTCTACCTTTCTGATTACCGTCAGTGTATAACACTCTGTTAGCTGCGAAGGATGTAGATATTACTATATCAACTGATTTATTACCATCCTGGCTTCGGAACAAATGGCGATTCGATGGTCAACTTTCATATTTGCAATCTTGAAATGATGCGTGATATCAGATGCAAACAATGAGCTGCGAATAGTGAACAGCTGTATACCTGCGTAAATGTCCGGATGTCTTCTGCTTTGTGCAAAGCTTTCACAGTTATGCACTGTGAATTATTAAATGACATCGCTCGGGCAATCATTATGCCTGTTAAACACGATGGGTAAATTACGCCACCTAAAGTTTACACACCAAAGATACATATCGATCAGAACTTTACATAGGTCTGTCGGTTTATCTTCGTCTACGGCTAGTTAATTCGCTCAAAAACATTTCTTATATTGATTTGGAATTCAGGAACGGTACCAGTAATAGTGGTATCCTTAATACATATCGTCATGGTCACATACGCTGAAACATTTTTATAAACATATCTGAACAATTCATCGTACTATTGCATCATTTCGTCCCAGACGACCGGGATCTTCCAGCTCCCCTTGGATATAGAATCAATCATCGCATTTCGTGGCAATCAATGAGCGGTTGGAAATAACAGCCGCTATCAAACGAAACTATTTACCAGTCAATACCCAGAGCAACCTCCATCAAATGAGCGTCTGGAGCATCAAATATCAAGAACATCGAAGAGCTCTGTAATATAGTAAACTCGCAATAGATACGTGTATTATACCTTGCTGCCGGCTTAATTGGATGAGCCATGTGTAAACTTAGTCCTCATTTGTAAGGCTTGCATTAAACAGTGTCAGCTATATTTCTCGGTTATCCTTCGAGTGGAAACATACGCCCAATTTTACAATACCACATGCCAGGTCAACTGTCCTGTCGCTTATATATCGAGCACAAGAAGCGCAATGAATAGTCGCTCATTGGATTCAACTACATTTCCCCGGAGATTGCCATCATGATCTTGCTCAATAGAAACTATCGGACTAAAGTTTAGCAATCAGTCACCACATATTGGGCTTTGGGGAGAAGATATCAAATGCAAGACATTAAATTATTTTATAGAATATATTCGTTTATTACAGACACAATTACTTCACATTTATTGTAAACAACAAAAGGTCACTCGATCCCATGCCTCGGAATAGTTGCTCTTTACTATAGTGAGACTTTGGTTGGAAGTGTGGACCGGGGCACACAGTTTGCTATTAACAGACAGATCAGTTAGCATTCGTCTATTATCTGTAAGATTGTGTAATCATCTAGTACTTCAAGCAAACCCAGACGTTCGCGGAAGAATCATTGTGGGAGGTTCTGTGGTGAGATCTTGTTATTTCACAAAACAACATTGCATTATGCGGCCTTCATATTTGCGTGTGTGCATTTGTTGGATCAGCTGTATAATATCACAGTAACCTTCGACTGTTTTTTGTATAAATGGTGCACATGTGTTTTAATAATGATCGCACCTGCTATCCTGAGCCACTCTAAATACGCTTAGGGGTTTCAACAGGCTATAATTTATGTTGATCACGTATATTTCAGAATATACCCCAGAATAAGTCTATAGATGTTATGTTGCATTCGAAGACAGAATGATCAGGGGCATTTCGACGTTTTTTCATTTGCCGCATGAATATGATTTAAAATGACAAAACCTTTCGTTGGGGTTAGAAAAAAAGGCAATATATCACACAATGGAAACAAAGACGTTTTAAGTGCTGAAATATAAATTGATTTACTGCTTGTCGAATATTACATCAGTTAAATCAATCGCATTATGGATAACATGTCGATCAAGAGGACACATTCTGCAAATGGAATACCTGCATTCCGCTAATGTGATACCTTCTACCAAGCCGAAGCAAACGCTGTAATATTTTTCTGGGTTGGCTCGGTGCATCAATGATATGGGTAGTTTGGAAGTCATAACATCAATAACGTGATTTTCTGGCGATAAATACGTCCGCTCAAAAACGTAATAAATAATAATTATAGTGGTGTATTTCTACGCACTCACACTTTGTTGATTTTGTAACGTGTAGATGTCGCCTTTCCATCATCTGTGACATTCTTAGGAAGCCGATTCGCCACATACCTCTACTTGGAAAACCCTCATGTATACCTAAAATTCCCCATATTGCACGTTGATCGACACTATGATGGTGATAACAACGTGTGCAATTATATGAGGGTTTTTTTTGTCGACTCTCAAGTTAGTTTCACCATGCATCGTCTCGCATAGATACAAAACATTGCATCGGGGTTCCCTTGCATTTATAGATCGCAGGAGGTGTTGATATGTAATTTCACATTACTCAAGGTCCATAACGTGATGATTTGTTATGACGGAAGCCATTGTTTGTCAACAGACCATTGATGTTTTGCAATTTTATTTTGTTTAAGAGGACACTAAACCATACGAATAAAACAGCAAACGAATAAAACATTGTACTTAGTAAGGAACATTTGACTTCCATCGCCTGTTTTTGCAGCCATAACACTTAAAGCAATCTAGACTACTGATAGAGGAGCTGCATTTGCTACGACAACTGACACGACGCCAATGCAGATATGATTTTCGCATCTTTGTCGAGGAGAGCCTTTAGGGTCTTTTTCAGGTCCGCGCAGCCAATTATCCCTTTGTATTATCAAGAAAAATATCGCCCACGTGTTTTGCGTTCTTTATGGAATCATTATATGAATTCTGTCAACATGTTTTCAATACAACTAGAGCCTTAATGACTGATTGGATTATTAGAAAACGATATTATTAATTCTAAACCTGAATACTGCTCAGTTACATTTCGACAGTGCCGCAGAAAATATATGTAAGGGTATTGCTATTGTGTAGTTGATGGTGCTAAGAGTGCTATAGTGGTGCACGAAGCTAAACGATTGGATGGTTAATGGTGCTAGGGGTGTGTAGTGATGTTGTGTGGTGATACATGACAGATTTGTTAATGGTGTCTGGGGTGCTATGGTGGCGCTGTACGATGCTACATGACAGAGTGGTTGGTGGTGCTGAGAGTATTGTGTTGGTGCTGTACGGGGCTGCATCGATTGTTGGCGGTGCTTTATTGTATGAGCGTTTATGCTTACGGTTGAAATGCACCTGGTTCATATTTTATTGATATGTTACCTGCCATATGCTTTAACGCTTCAAAACAGCTGGCACATTCTATGACTGCAATAAAATGTTTGAATTGATTTGTCGGGGCGACCATAGCTTACGTGACATAATAAAATGAGTACGAAGGCGTGCTACTAGTCGGTATGTCTGAAATAGATAACGAACAGATGACGGCATTATAACAATATGCAGATGCAATTTGCAATCCCGCTTGGTAGTTTTCCGTTGATTTATATCTAATATGGCTTATATGGTAATAACACAAAGAGTGACATCGTTAGAAATTAGCACACCTTTAACTGAAGCTTGATGTATCGTTTCTTAAATCTAATCGACACGCCTTCATGTATCTCATTTGCAATACATTCACAAATAATTGCACTGCCGAAAAAACGTAAGTGTAAAACTATAGTGACAGTATGAAAATTCTTATTGCCCAGATATACATACTATACTCATTGCTAAGTAATCAATAGGCTGTAAGACAATGCCAGTCTCCCCGCTAAGAGTTGCGTACTATAGTATCGTGCAATACATTACCCAACTGTGGAAGGGAAAGTAATGCAGCAATTACATTAAATGACAAAACTTATATAACATCGGAGATGGCATTTTGTCATTACTATTCATGCTAGCATAACATTTAATCAATGACTGGTAATTTTCATTAAGTCTAAGTGATAAAGAAAAGTGTTACTTTATTCAAATGGCGTATAGCAATTAGAATATTGATGTTGCCTCGCACGATGGTTCCGTTTCTGCAGCGGAAGAGCAGGAAGTGTGCTGATAAGTTAAGCCGACAACGACCTTACAATTGACGATTGCCTTCTCTGTTCATGATGGCACCAACATAGATAGAAACTTGCCTTTGCGCATTTTCTATAAAAGGCTATTTCATATGCTTTGTCGCACTCTCTATATTCGATGGAGCTTCTTGCTATCTCGCCCCACAAAACGGATAATTAATAATGGTTTATAAAGTACTTTGATCATTCGACGACATTGTGACGATTTGCTGATACAGAACATATATGCGCCTTGCAATTACTTGCAAACGTACCATTACTCGTACGATTTGGCTATTGCACTGCGAACATACCAAGGATTGGATATATGATGATATATGATTTGTACGTGTCTACAGCATCGCCGGGATGTAAACTATAGCGATAGTTTAAAATGACTCATTGCTCTGGAATAGAGACTAGGTGCGGTAGGAAGCGAAGGATTATATCGCATTCTCATGATCATCGTAGGGGAAGTCGAAAAGATTATTGCGATCTCGCCTAAAGCAAATGCTGCTCACTTGGCAAATCATTTGGCAAATTACGCGCTGTTAGGTGATTTCGTAATGTGTCAATGAATGTTTATTAATTAAAGGATTTACAAACAATTTCGGAATTTTGACTCAAGCCTTTTTGCTGAGAACTTACATCAGGACGGGTATTTAAATGATGTTGTCCATAAATTGCATCTCCCTTTACCTGTAATTGTTATATTTTCACTTACTATCATATTCCATATTAGTTTCAGGATGACACCGCTACGCACAATTCCTGGTTATATAAAGTAGCCAACGAGATGTGAAGCAATATTTGCCATACGATCTATGCTGAGGTAAGCATTTATGAGTTCTGCCATGGAGCTCTGTCTCTTAGATTGAGGGCTGTCTACATACTGCAGATGCACAATTTTGTTTTTGCGTCAAAACCTGCCTTCGATTATAAAGTGAATCGTAAAAGCTAGCAATTATCATAGCCAAGGTTATTGATATTCTCATGAACACTTTGTCACATTTGATATTTGCGATCAGATAGATATAGATGGTACACTGAATGATGTTAACTATCACAATACTTCGCCTGAATCGTCCAATTTGTAGACAATTGTCGTCATCCCAACGCGCAAAACGAAGAGGAGAACGGGAGGTCATCAGATTGGACCAATGGTTTTGATAATGTTACCTTTTTTATTGTCCTCAAGAGATAGCAATTTGAATTAGATCACGCATTATGATGTACGTGTCTTTTTTTAACGCAGGCTCTGTATTAGACGTGTGGCCCTGGATAGACTAAGAACCAATGCTCTGAACTTAATCACAGCGTAAGCCCGATTTTACATTTGATATGTGTAGTTGATGCGGACATCAAAGTCAACGTTGATAGTACAAGCTAAGCTGGTGTATTACACTCCTAGTGTTATATCGGCGAATAAAGCGGTAGATATTTCAACTGCTATGGCCTCTTTGCTCTGGAATAAAGACTAGGTGTGGTGGAAAACGAAGGATTATATCGCATTATCATGATCATCGTAGGGCGAGTCGAAAAGATTATTGCGATCTCGCCTAAAGCAAATGCTGCTCACTTCATCTTGCGTATGAAAATCATTACCTTTTTCGGGAAACCTTTTAGAGATTTATTAACAAATGCCTTGTTCTGCTCTGTACTATTGCTGATAAAATTATACAATTGTTCTCGGCACTCTTATTCATTGCGTACAAACGGGTCTAAATACAAGCCCAATGGCATTTAGATCAAACTGATAAGTAGGTCAAACATACTGCCCTTGTCATTCGGGGGTAGACCACGGCCGCTGCTCGGCGCTAATATAACGCTTGTGTCAATCTTATTTCGAATAATGATTCTAGTGTTATGCAAGATAATTTAAAGTGCAAAGAAAGCCTAAATATGAGGACCTGATGTCTTAATTGTGTAATCTTGTGCAGTGCTAGTTTTAACATTTCCACTGATTCAGGTGATGACTTGATATCACTTTACAACAAGCTCTTATATGTTCAATGTTTCATTACCATGGATCATACAGTTCATTACTTGTTAAACGGCGATCGTTATACGCCTACGACGAGGCTTGTGCTCAGTCATTTAGTTCATCAATTGATATCATGTGATTAATAATCTTCCATACGGTGTAATCTGTAAACACATAATGATTAAGGGTAACCCATCCCGCCGGAGAAATAACAGCAACCCAAATCTATTATCAAGCACTAACAGCGGACGCAGCTGTTGTGGCTGTGTTATTATAGAAAAGATGGCTGAGGGCACTTATTACACCTCAGGTTGTACCTTAGACTCAGAACTCTGAACACACCCCAGGTGATGCCTTGGATAGAAAGCGTTGTCGGCTTGAACCCCAAATTATTAATCACAGTGCAGCTGCAATCACTCCACAATATTCACTAACCTCAAAGCTGCCCAATTATTCTAGAATGGTAACTAATGTCAACAGAAAATATCACATCATCATAAATGACGTAGATCAGCATATCGCGCCTCTACAGCCTTCACTGCATTAATTCGTCTCTTTTCCGTCAGACACATTGTACTGGAAAACAAATGTTAGCATTTATACACGGCATGTAACATCCACATGGTTACCAGTCAATATCACAAGTATATGGACATGTTGAGACAACTGAACCATTAGACTCTGAAACATTGTCGCAAGGAATTTACATTTCAATTAACAGCAAATGCTGCATCGACATTCAAACACTTTTATTGTTTTTGCAAATCAGCAATCACAACGCTTTACGCATCGCAGTTTACAGGGACGTGTGCAGCTCGTGTTTGTTTAGTTTATTTAAAAGAAAAATACTAACATGCGTGCAGTCATTTAATATGTAAAAATGCAAATGCTGCACGCCCCACTAATGATTAACTAATAACGGAGCTATATGTATTACACACATGTATAATGGAATCCTGTTCGATTGAAGCAAGGACAGCAATAATGGCCATTTGGTTGTTATGGAAATGTTGCCTAATAATCACTACTTAATCACACAATGATGTTTAACAACGCATACTGTACCCCCTTATAACAGAGTTCTTGAAGTATATATAGTATATATGCAGCTCTTTGCAAAGGCGACTTTAATTTTGAAAACAAATGATTCCTGCAACGAGTATAGAGAGCCAACGTGGAATACTTCTATGATGATGGATGTACCAGAATTGTCTTTACCAGGTCTGCTGCCCGGGGCAGGAGTGGTCTGAATGTGCACTTCCGCTGTGACTAGGCATCAACGGACCACACAGTGTAATCGGTAGCATCTAGATCAAGCCGAAAATCTCTCGTATCGATCGTCTGGCCTTACACCAATTCATGGTCCCTACCCATTTCTCAACGTTTTACACGTCTATCTACAGGCGTTCATCAATTGATAGATGATTGGGTTTAACATTCATTAATTTAGAATTAATTCGATTCAAAATGTAGTAATGTCAAAGGGTTGTTTTAACAATTCCCTTACCTACATTGGCCATATTGACGATTAGCTCCAAAACTAGAAAATAGGGATTACTTTATCCAGTCAAATACGCTTGTGGCAACATATATATGATGGTCGGACCACTTTGAGGTTGATCACGAGCAGCTCAATGAGTTTGTCAAATCTTTGATTACATGATGGTAGAGTATATGCCATAAATTTTATTTCCTGGTTAGACAAGATAATAGTAAACGTATCACTTCTGTTTCGTGTTGCTAGAACTCTGATCAACAGTTCGAATACTATTGACTGATATATGACAATGGTATCAGAATCAGATCGCGCAGAAGCGGAGCTATACCACATCAGCTGTGGACATCCTATAAAATGACAAATTGATACGAAACTTACGTATAGCTTTGTTTACATGTAATACCACGTAATCATCGTCAAAGATACACAGGGCCAACCTGTTTTCAATAATTCTGCATTCAGCATAATCGTGTTGATAGCACATGGTGTCAGTAGTAGAAGGCACTGACATATATTGCCGCAGTATGATGGATCCGAAATTATGTTTTGGTCGGCTTTTTGTAACAGTCAGGTCGCAAGCACAGCTTCCGATAATTTCGTGCGCGTCTAGTTGGGCTTACAGTATGTTTATTCAGCTTGACAGGCAATATGCTGTAACTGGTCGTTGGTCATTAATATGCCGAATCCAATGTTCTAGCTAATATTGTACATGATCATTATTTCTGTGAGCAGCTGAATATCGCACACCACATCAGATGAATGAGTGGCTACAATGACTGTCGATGGTGTGCCAATGTCGGGCATAGTCACACTGTTAGTGAAAAGCCACTGTAATTCAGGAAGCGCAAGGTTAGCAATTAATCCATTAATTTTAGGACAAGTGATCCATGGGCATATTATATTTTATATTACTCTGCAATCTATTTCGGCTCCGTGCGGGTGCATAAATATGCCCACAACGGATCATTTTCGTTGTCAGTTGGTTATTTTTATAAACTTAGTACTTGGTGGTGCGTATTATTGTATTCGGCCGCGCCAACAAGTGTACATTGCTTTGGTGGTCGTTTCAGTTTTTATCTCTGCGATGTGGGGAAAGGCATTTCCGGTGTTCTTTTGGCAGACCTTAGATTCGTTCACATACATTACACTATAAACCAATATACATTGCTTCCTATCAAAACTGTAAGCTGCTCAGATTGTTCCACACATTGGCGTGATAGGTGGACCATACGATGTGTTGCTGCAAAACGGCCAATGAAGATGAGATGTTTTCCGTTTTAAGGCGTGTCGTACTGACGAGCTACCTTCTTGCTTCGTTCACTTTCATGGCGTCACTTGTCCTGTTACGTTCCAACCATACAACGTTCCACCAATCACATGAACAGCTTGCTGACGTAAGCATTTCAAGTTTCTCTTACAGTTTGCGGCTCTCGTCCAGCAAATGCTGCCACTGTGTGACAAGGTAACATGTAAGTGTTTGGAACAAGAGGAAAGAGGCACGAGTACTTATATCCAGCTGCTCGATGACTTCTAAGATTATTTATAATACGTATATATGTCTCAACAACTAATTAGTTTGAGGTGGTTAAACCTTGTAGTATATAATTGTAAAATGTTGAACTAATACGTTGACGTACTTTGGGATGGAATGATGTTGACAAGATTTAATGCTGACTTAAGTGTCTCCTTAGCAGATGCACCCTAACAAACTTACGACGTTGTGACGTTGAGGAGCTTATGTCATCGTGCATCCAAACAACCAAATCGCTCAATGAAAACCGCACTTTACACCCTTGGTACACAGAACAATGACTATTGCACCTTACAATCAAGAGCCACAGACATGAGTACAAAGAACACAACCATCACTGTATTGTAAAACATTTTGGTCAAAACCGTTCGTCGCTTACCATTTGGCAGCTGATGTCTACATAATTTACCTTTCCATGATTGATAGCCATTTCTTCCGTAATTTCCCGGCATCAATTGTCTGGCATAAGTGTCAAATCTTGATCGTTTGTAATCATGGGTCCATCCTGCCTTTTTGACCTGCCTTTTGATGCTGTAAAATATGACGAATCTCATATATATGCTTCACCATCACATCAGTGACAATCCTCATGTCTTGTACAGTTCACATTGATACCTCGTCTCAGTACACACACAATTCGTTACCATTGGCATGATATTACATAACGTTACATATGTAGCATGCCTTCACATGGATTACGTGAAACGCTCTGTGTAACGATTGCAATCGCGTGAGTTCTAAACAGCTCGACTTATAGTGTCTTCTTTGCATGCAACTAATATTCCTTAAATATTGGATATAACATAACCCCTAGCTTAGCTTTCAAAACGTCATTACAAGCAGCTCAATAGGTCACCAGGGTAACACGATGATGTGGTGACCCCTGGCGCCGTCCCGCGGCACGATGCTTGCAACACGAATCACACACGGATCTAGACTTCAGTTGATTCCCAAAAGGGTCGTTGGGTTTTTCAAAACATGTGTCGGGTGGGAAAACCTGTAAACACAAGCATACAGATATGCCTGCTGGGGTCTATATATTCGACTCTAGAAAGCTTTATTTTATGGTGATTTGAAGGTCCGTATATAATCGTCTGCAGTCTGTATTTGGAACACAGGGACAATAAATAAGATGTCCTTCTTGCTACAATGGAAGACACCATTGCTAGCTGTGGAAATTGCTACCCCAAGGCGTCTTCTATAAAGGTCTCATGCAGAGCACGTCATTGTCAGTCCACGATCACCAAATAGGCATCAGGGCAGCACAATTCGTTTTTATTGTCACTTCGCTTGGCCATCGCCATACGAGTCCCGCTTTATTGTATGAGTCGAAATAAATCCTACTTGTGTCATATGAAAACAATGTCTTATTGGTTAGGTGCAATTGCATCACATCCGGTTTGCAATGGGCTGATGTATTGCATTTTGAATAGTATTGCGAATATTGGCAATGCGGTATAAAGGCTACCACGTCACACTAATAGTGTACGCGCTATTGAATGGATATTTACCATCAATCTATTCAACATTTGACGTCCTTGTTTATCGTCTGGCCGATACATTTTGCTCATATACATTTGTATTGTTCACCAAAACGCGTCTTATTTGCATGACATATTCTAATCAGCATGCAGAAACACGCATTTCACAAATGACAATAAATACTAGTTGAAAACTAAATAGAATAATAGTACAGCTAGACATCAACCAGGAAATATGCAAATTATTGCTTTAAGACGTGAATTTACCTACGTTCTATAGAAACAGCATTAGTCTTTCTTTGGTAAAAAGGGATCAGTCTTGAGTTGCTGGATTATTTAACAAAAGTGCGGAATATGGAATGACATACGATATTAAATGACTCAAAAATCTAAAATACCACTAGAGATTATTAAACTTGCAATTTTCAGAAAAACATTGTGATTTTATCATCAGCCCATACTAATGCAGATGATGATAATCGGACCGTTTAACAGTTTTCATAAAAGGGTATCATCGATTCCAAACGCCATAACCATTGCAAATAATTCAGGGTTAATATCCCCGTCGGCTATGAAACTATTGTTAAAGTGGGCGATATAATAGAAGGTGTTCCGGCATTATATTACAGTCCTCATCCATAAGATTCATCACAACGTTATGTTTATGAAAGCGACATAGAACCCGTTTGACCACGAATGCTTCACCAGTGAATAACACACACAACACCTATGTGAGTCTTATCTGGATGATATGTAGAACATATTCGGTGCATATTTAGGGTTGACTTGTGAGCAGCACTACGCGGCTGGTAACCAATTCAATAAGTCTAAGATACTACCTCTGATGACAATGAATGTGCCCATTAACTGTAAATGTGCCCGACAACGCTATCAGTTGCTTCTCTCGTAGTACCACATGTGTTATTCTGATTTCTCTTAGATGCACATGCTACATAACATAGTTTACTTTAGTGGTTATTTGTCTCTCTGAGAACGACTAATTAATCAATCATTAAGTCATTGCCGGTTGATGTATTTTGTTTATATGAATGAATAAGTTACAGTGAGTATAATATCGACTGACAAAGCACCGCATATTAACCGGTCTCCATTGCACTCTGACAATCCTAGGCAATAGGCTCTTCTTCATAGGTTATTGCATCTGTCAACATACGTTCCAAATCATTATGCTTATCCATTGTCATCCGCGCGATAACACTGAAGTTATATAGATGGTGGAAGGTCTAACAATTAGCAAAATGAACACTTTCATAATGAAAGTCTTATTATATTAACAATTACTGGTGACATGAAGTCTACACAATATGTCTGCTATGGCATCTCACGACGATATTTAAAACGCTATGTTCAATGGATCATTTGAATCGTTTTTACGATTTACGGACATTGTATCGTTCACCTCATCGCCTCTATGCCTGTAATATACATTGCCCAAATTTTAAGTGTATGCATCGACTCTCATATTCAAATATGTCAATTCTGACCTAGTCCCTTCTACTGATTTGCATTTGTAATCGTTTAATGCGTCTATAGTGAGTTAACAGTTCTAACAAACATTGTTTGTCTTTATTTGGTTCTTGGATAAGTAATACTTTGCTGCAGCGAAACCATACAAGCATTTGCTGCCTAATTATAGGCATCTGTCGTCTTCATCAATATGATATGTTATAGTAACCATAATCATTCCCTGGTGCGAAAAGTGCTCGATTTGTCTTTATTTGGTTCTTGGATACGTAACACTTTGCTGCAGCAAACCATACAAGCATTTGCTGCCTAATGATAGGCATCTGTCGTCTTCATCAATATGCCATGTTATAGTAACCATAATCATTCCATGGTGCGAAAATTGCTCGATTTGTATAATCATAACAAATGGCCCAGTCAGCTTAAACTTAACCTTCCCTTAATATATGGATTGACAGTGATTGCTTATCAAATAATGGTGCTGCTTCATTAATCCGTTCTTCCCTATTGACAGAATTAAGTGTACTAAGTCACTGCAATCAATGGTTGATAAGCAGCAAACCGTTCCAATCGTCAGTGGCTTGATAAGCCTAAATGTTTAATGCATCTAAAACACCAAATACTAGTGCCATCGAACGTCCATTATAATTCTAAGCTAGAGGTCAGTTATTGTGAATATATGGGAAAAGAACATAGTCATCAGCTCATTCAATTTGTAACAGAAAGCGGTAACGATTGGGTGACGTCAATGCTTTTTTGGAGTTGGACTTTTGAATATCTTAAATTATACCATAGCACTCTGTTTGAATAACCTAGATAAACTCCCCACCTCATATTATTCCAAATATATTTAAAATGATGCTCTGACGTTATATAACATATGCCCAATCGTCAACAACCATAGCAAGCTTAGTCCTTGAATTCCGTAGACGGTCTTACAATGCCCTATTAAATTTACGACGAAATGAGTCCCATAAAATGCTAACTAATGTTGCAATTGCACAGGGGAATGATTTCCTTTTGTAGCTCGTGTACCAGTATTGTGCGCGATCAGCATAATAAAGTTTCCGTTTTTATTGATAAATGAGACATTGCTCTAGAGTTGTTGGATGACTCATGCAACACACTTGACCAAGCCAGTTAAGTTATCAGCTAAACGTTCACCGTTTGTTGGCGTCGATAAACTCTTTGAGGAGTTACATAGCATTTATTGCCTCAAAATGTGTTGTGTCAACGAAACTGGAACAAAGGATAACAGACCCAAAATGTTAGTAGCCACAACCAAGATGTACATGTAAGCATTGACTTCATGCAATGATGCTGGCAACTATGCGATATAATCTTTACAACGTTTTTAATTCATGTGATTCATTCTTTTTAAAAACAAACCTTTACCTTAGTTGCTTAATAAACGTATCTTAGAATGGGATTGGCGGCCACTTACGTGTATTGAAGGTGAATGTCATAGGTAATCATCACATTTAGATGGTCTGACAATCAAAGATTATAGCAATGTGGGATATACTGAGGACAAGTTGCCTGGAGTTGACAAAACGACCCCACGAACATCACTAACTAAAAGCAACGAAAATTCCATACAAAACACCCTCACTTTCCCACATATGAACGACCCACGGACCACAAACTGGAACAAGGCAAGGTAATTAACTTAGCTAAACATATATCGTCGTGGGGTGATCATCGGCCTGTCTGAGTATAGGTATTACAGGGGGACGTTGCTGTTCATCATCTTTACTGCTGATGTGGTTTGTGGGGCTATCTTAGTGAACGGAGCCTTTAAGTGAAAGCGGAAACACTTTGTTATGTGGTTCGCCGTACAAATATGTGAGGATGAACTTCATCAATGTTGTCAAAAGTAGTATTCACGCCCCTGAGATGTCATTCGATGTTTCTATGTCCCTTCAGAATATATTTTAATAATGGCGTACATCATTATACATAACTAAATTGACAAGAATGTTATTGTTACGTTTTGGCAATGATTCGGGAGCAGCATGTCTCTATTGGCCAGGGTGTATATTAAGTAGTGAAACAGCATGATGTGGTTCAATTTTCCTGTGGTCATAATTAAGATTGTTTCCTGCATGCGATATGCAATTACAAGTTTTTAAAGCATAACATTTGTGGAGCTGAGTAATTCAATTAAGGGCTTAATCGATGTATTATACACCAGCATCATCCCTATCTCTTTTATGGCGCTCCATAGTTTGTCATACTTGTAGTCATCTTTGGTACTTGTAAAATGTTTATGTAAAATGTTTATGACTGTTTTGTTATATTGCATTGCCACTATATTGTTCGAATAAGAATAACCCTGACAATGTAACGTATGTTCTCATGCTAGAAGGAATGCAGTCAGAGGTACAGGGCATAAGCACGATATTAAAAAAAGACATGTCTTGCACTGACCTTTCTTAATCATATTGAATTCATTTGCTTATCAACATAATATTGATTCATTGAAAGAAACGCTCTTAGCCCACATGAAGTTATTGAATCACGATTACATTGAAGGACAGTGCTACTAAATGTGGCTAAAGATGATGTTGGACCGGATTTAGAAAGATGCACTTCATAGCATAATTGTGTATTATGTAACATTCGCGTGTTCTATAACAAAGTATATATATTTAATATGAAATGGAATTAATTAGCCTGAGATAAAAGATGAACCGGCTAAAAACGACAGTCTACACCCATTACATGAGGAATATAAAATAACCCTCTTTGAACTCTGATCTATATATGCAAAACTTGACACCCATGAACTAGTACAAGATGACTTGTCCGTGCTTCGAGGAGTGTAATGAGTTCATTAGATGAATGGCAGAAGGGTAAGCTGTTTGAAATACGTGTCAAGTATAGACGATCGAATCTTCGTTGACCAATTAACAATTTCGTGGTATACCTCAATCATCTCTGTAAATGGCTCTTAACAACAAAGATGTTAAAAGTATGAGATTAACTGACTAACTATCCGATGGTGACAATCTGAATATGATTAAAGAGTTGAACATCTATCTTTATAACCAGGAATGTACAAAATGTCTTAACAGATAATGTGGCGATCGAAGTTTCTGGTCGTCTTAGAAAGCAAGATAATGAAGGCACCATCTACCGTGTTACTGAGTATGTTCAATCATTTGTTTAGCCCACAGCTGCAAGTCTTGCGCAATCATTGGTGTACGAGGCAAGTTGTGCATAAAATGATTTGCACAAGTCGATCAGGCGCTTAGCACATTGATGGGGGTCTAAGTCCAAATTGCAAATGCAACATATCCGTAAAGTGCGCTCTACCTTTCTGATTACCGTCAGTGTATAACACTCTGTTAGCTGCAAAGGATGTAGATATTACTATATCAACTGATTTATTATCATCCTGGCGTCTGGAACAAATGGCGATTCGATGGTCAACTTTCATATTTGCAATCTTGAAATGATGCGTGATATCAGATGCAAACAGTGAGCTGCGAATAGTGAACAGCTGTATACCTGCGAAAATGTTCGGATGTCTTCTGCTTTGTGCAAAACTTTCACAGTTATGCACTGTGAATTATTAAATGACATCGCTCGGGCAATCATTATGCCTGTTAAACACGATGGGTAAATTACGCCACCTAAAGTTTACCCACCAAAGATACGTATCGACCAGAACTTTACATAGGTCTGTCGGTTTATCTTCGTCTCTGGCTAGTTAATTCGCTCAAAAACATTTCTTATATTGATTTGGAATTCAGGAACGGTACCAGTAATAGTGGTATCCTTAATACATATCGTAATGGTCACATACGCTGAAACATTTTTATAAACATATCTGAACAATTCCTCGTGCTATTGCATCATTTCGTCCCAGACGACCGGGATCTTCCAGCTTCCCTTGGATATAGAATCAAGCATCGCATTTCGTGGCAATCAATGAGCGGTTGGAAATAACAGCCGCTATCAAACGAAAATATTTACCCGTCAATACCCAGAGTAACCTCCATCAAATGAGCATCAATATCAAGAACATCAAAGAGCTCTTTAATATAGTAAATTCGCAATAGATACGTGTATTATACCTTGCTGCCGGCTTAATTGGATGAGCCATGTGTAAAGTCCTCATTTGTAAGACTTGCATTAAACAGTGTCAGCAATATTTCTCGGTTATCCTTCGAGTTGAAACATACGCCCAATTTTACAATACCACATGCCAGGTCAACTGTCCTGTCGCTTATATATTGAGCACAAGAAGCGCAATGAATAGTCGCTCATTGGATTCAACTACATTTCCCGGAGATTGCTATCATTATCTTGCTCAATAGAAACTACCGGACTAAAGTTTAGCAACCAGTCACCACATATTGGGCGTTGGGGAGAAGATATCAAATGCAAGACATTAAATATTTTATACAGCATATTCGTTTATGACAGACACAATTACTTCACATTTATGGTAAACAACAAAAGGTCACTCGATCCCATGCCTCGGATTAGTTGCTCTTTACTATAGGGAGACTTTGGTGTGAAGTGTGGACCGGGGCACACAGTTTGCTATTAACAGACAGATCAGCTAGCATTCGCCTATTATCTGTGTAATCATCTAGTACTTCAAGCAAAACCAGACGTTCGCGGAAGAATCATTGTGGGAGGTTCTGTGGTGAGATCTTGTTATTTCACAAAACAACATTGCATTATGCGGCCTTCAGGTTTGCGTGTGTGCATTTGTTGGATCAGCTGTATAATATCACAGTAACCTTCGACTGTTTTTTATATAAATGGTGCACATGTGTTTTAATAATGATCGCACCTGCTATCCTGAGCCACTCTCAATACGCTTAGGGGTTCCAACAGGCTATAATTTATGTTGATCACGTATATTTCAGAATATACCCCATAATAAGTCTATAGATGTTATGTTGCATTCGAAGACAGAATGATCAGAGGCATTTCGACGTTTTTCATTTGCCGCATGAATATGATTTATAATGACCCAACCTTTTCGTTGGGGCTAGAAAAAAGGCAATATATCAAACAATGGAAACAAAGACGTTTTAAGTGCTGAAATATATATTGATTTACTGCTTGTCGAATATTACATCAGTTAAATCAATCGCATTATGGATAACATGTCGATCAAGAGGATACATTCTGCAAATGGGATACCTGCATTCCGCTAATGTGATACCTTCTGCCAAGCCGAAGCAAACGCTGTAATGTGTTTTCTGGGTTGGCTCGGTGCATCAATGACATGGGTAGTTTGGAAGTCATAACATCAATTACGTGATTTTCTGGCGATAAATACGTCCGCTCAAAAACGTAATGAATAATAATTATAGTAGTGTATTTCTACGCACTCACACTTTGTTGATTTTGTAACGTGTAGATGTCGCCATTCCATCATCTGTGACATTCTTAGGAAGCCGATTCTTGGAAAACCCTCATATATACCTAAAATTCCCCATACTGCACGTTGATCGACACTATGATGATGATAACAACGTGTGCAATTTCAAACAACTTATATGGTTTTTTTTGTCGACTCTCAAGTTAGTTTCACCATGCATCGTCTCGTATGGATACAAAACATTGCATCGGGGTTCCCTTGCATTTATAGATCGCAGGAGGTGTTGGTTATGTAATTTCACATCACTCAAGGTCCATAACGTGATGATTTGTTATGACGGAAGCCATTGTTTGTCAACAGACCATTGATGTTTTGCTATTTTATTTTGTTTAAGAGGACACTAAACCATACGAATAAAACAGCAAACGAATAAAACATTGTACTTAGTAAGGAACATTTGACAAGCATCACCATAAATGCCGGACTTCCATCGCCTGCTTTTGCAGCCATAACACTTAAAGCAATCTAGACTACTGATAGAGGAGCTGCATTTGCTACGACAACTGACACGACGTCAATGCAGATATTATTTTCGCATCTTTGTCGAGAAGTGCCTTTAGGGGGCTGTCTTTTTCAGGTCCGCGCAGCCAATTATCCCTTTGTATTATCAAGAAAAATATCGCCCACATGTTTGCGTTCTTTATGGAATCATTACATGGATTCTGTCAACATGTTTTCAATACAACTAGAGCCTTAATTACTGATTGGATTATTAGAAAACGATATTATTAATTCTAAACCTGAATACTGCTCAGTTACATTTCGACAGTGCCGCAGAAAATATATGTAAGGGTATTGCTATGAGCTGATGTAAGGCACAGAAGATTGTGTAGTTGATGGTGCTAAGGGTGCTATAGTGGTGCACGAAGCTAGACGATTGGATGGTTAATGGTGCTAGGGGTGTGTAGTGATGTTGTGTGGTGATACATGACAGATTTGTTGATGGTGTCTGGGGTGCTATGGTGGCGCTGTACGATGCTACATGTCAGAGTGGTTGGTGGTGCTGAGGGTATTGTGTTGGTGCTGTACGGGGCTACATCGATTGTTGACGATGCTTTATTGTATGAGCGTTTATGCTTACGGCTAAAATGCACCTGGTTCATATTTTATTGATATGTTACCTGCCATATGCTTTAACGCTTCAAAACAGCTGGCACATTCTATGACTGCAATAAAATGTTTGAATTGATTTGTCGGGGCGACCATAGCTTACGTGACATAATATAACGAGTACGAAGGCGTTCTACTAGCCGGTGTGTCTGAAATAGATAACGAACAGATGACTGCATTATAACAATATGCAGATGCAATTTGCAATCCCGCTTGGTAGTTTTCCGTTTATTTATATCTAATATGGCTGATATGGTAATAAAGAGTGACATCGTTAGAAATTAGCACACCTTTAACTGAAGCTTGATGTATCGTTTCTTAAATCTAATCGACATGCCTTCATGTATCTCATTTGCAATACATTCACAAATGATTGCACTGCCGAAAAAACGTAAGTGTAAAACTATAGCGACAGTTTATTAAAATTCTTATTGCCCAGATATACCTACTACATTCATTGCTAATTAATCAATAGGCTATAAGACAATGCCAGTCTTCCCGCTATGAGTTGCGTACTATAGAGTCGTACAATACATAACCCAACTGTGGAAGGGAAAGTAATGCAGCAATTACATTAAATGACAAAACTTATATAACATCGGAGATGGCATTTTGTCATTCCTATTCATGCTAGTATAACATTTAATCAATGACTGGTAATTTTCATTAAGTCTAAGTGATAAAGAAACGTGTTACTTTATTCAAATGGCGTATAGCAATAAGAATATTGATGTTGCCTCGCACGATGGTTCCGTTTCTGCAGCGGAAGTGCAGGAAGTGTGCTGATAAGTTAAGCCCCGAACGACCTTACAATTGACGATTGTCTTCTCTGTTCATGATGGCACCAACATAGATAGAAACTTGCCTTTGCGCATTTTCTATAAAAGGCTATTTTATATGCTTTGTCGCACTCTCTATATTCGATGAAAAATTACACGCAAATAAATCTGGCGCTTTCTATCTATCTCGCCCCACAAAATGGATAATTAATGTTGGATTGGTTTATAAAGTACTTTGATCATTCGACGACATTGTGACGATATGCTGATACAGAACATATATGCGCCTTGCAATTACTTGCAAACGTAGTGCCATTACTCGTACGATCTGGCTATTGCGCTGTGAACATACAAAGCATTGGATATATGAAGATATTTGACTTGTACGGGTCTACATCATCGCCGGGATGTAAACTATAGCGATAGTTTATAATGACACATTGCTCTGGAATAGAGACTAGGTGCGGTAGGAAGCGAATGATTATATCGCATTGACATGATCATCGTAGGGGAAGTCGAAAAGATTATTGCGATCTCGCCTAAAGCAAATGCTGCTCACTGCATCTTGCGTATGAAAATCATTACCTTTTTCGGGAAACCTTTTAGAGATTTATCAACAAATGCCTTGTTCTGCTCTGTACTATTGCTGATAAAATTATACAATTGTTCTCGGCACTCTTATTCATTGCGTACAAACGGGTCTAAATACAAGCCCAATGGCATTTAGATCAAACTGATAAATAGGTCAAACATACTGCCCTTGTCATCCGGGGGTAGACCACGGCCGCTGCTCGGCGCTAATATAACGCTTGTGTCAATCATATTTCGAATAATGATTCTAGTGTTATGCAAGATAATTTAAAGTGCAAGAAAGCCTAAATATGAGGAAAAGTGTCTTAATTGAAAGTGCCTGCTAGTTTTAACATTTCCACTGATTCAGTCTTAATTGATGTCATTTGGGCTGCAGTGTTAATGTGTCATTACCATGATCATACATTTTACCAAACTGATTCAGCTGATGACTTGATATCACTTTACAACAGTGCTCAGTCATTTGGTTCATCAATTGATATCATGTGATTAATCTTCCATATGGTGTAATCTGTAAACACCTAATGATTAAGGAGAACCATCCCGCCGGAGAAATAACAGCAACCCAAATCTATTATCAAGCACTAACAGCGGACGCAGCTGTTGTGGCTGTGTTATTATAGAAAAGATGGCTGAGGGCACTGATTACACCTCAGGTTGTACCTTAGACTCAGAACTCTGAACACACCCCAGGTGATGCCTTGGATAGAAAGCATTGTCGGCTTGAACCCTACATTATCCTGTGGCATGTCATTAATCACAGTGCAGCTGCAATCACTCGACAATATTCACTAGCCTCAAAGCTGCCCAATTATTCTAGAATGGTAACTAATGTCAACCAACAGAAAATATCACATCATCATAAATGACGTAGATCAGCATATCGCGCCTCTACAGCCTTCACTGCATTCATTCGTCTCTTTTCCGTCAGACACATTGTACTGGCAAACAAATGTTAGCATTTATACACGGCATGTAACATCCACATGGTTACCAGTCAATATCACAAGTATATGGACATGTTGACACAACTGAACCATTAGACTAATGAAACATTGTCGCAAGGAATTTACATTTCAATTAACAGCAAATGCTGCATCGACATTCAAACACTTTTATTGTTTTTGCAAATCAGCAATCACAACGCTTTACGCATCGTAGTTCACAGGGACGTGTGCAGCTCGTGTTTGTTTAGTTTATTTAAAAGAATAATACTAACATGCGTGCAGTCATTTAATATGTAAAAATGCAAATGCTGCACGCCCCACTAATGATTAACTAATAACGGAGCTATATTTATTACACACATGTATAATGGGATCCTGATCGATTGAAGCAAGGACATCAATATAGGCCATTTGATTGTTATGGAAATGTTGCCTAATAATCACTACTTAATCACACAATGATGTTTAACAACGCATACTGTACCCCCTTATAACAGAGTTCTTGAAGTAAAAATAGTATATATGCATCTCTTTGCAAAGGCGACTATAATTTTGAAATCAAATGATTCCTGCAACGAGTATAGAGAGCCAACGTGGATAACTTCTATGATGATGGATGTACCAGAATTGTCTTTACCAGGTCTGCTGCCCGGGGCAGGAGTGGTCTGAATGTGCACTGCTGCTGTGACTAGGCATCAACGAACCACACAGTGTAATCAGTAGCATCTAGATGAAGCCGAAAATCTCTCGTATCGATCGTCTGGCCTTACACCAATTCATGGTCCCTACCCATTTCTCAACGTTTTACACGTCTATCTACAGGCGTTCATCAAATGATAGATGATTGGGTTCAACATACATAGATTTAGAATTAATTCGATTCAAAATGTAGCAATGTCAAAGGGTTGTTTTAACAATTCCCTTACCTCCATTGGCCATATTGACGATCAAGTATGTTGATTAGCTCCAAAACTAGAGAATAGGGATTACTTTATCCAGTCAAATACGCTTGCGGCAACATATACATGATGGTCGGACCACTTGGAGGTTGATCACGAGCAGCTCAATGAGTTTGTCAAATCTTTGATAACATGATGGTAGAGTATATGCCATAACTTTTATTTCCTGGATAGACAAGATAATAGTAAACGTATCACTTCTGTTTCGTGTTGCTAGAACTCTGATCAACAGTTAGATTTTCGAATACTATCGACTGATATATGACAATGGTATAAGAATCAGATCGCGTAGAAGCGGAGCTATACCACATCAGCTGTGGACATCCTATAAAATGACAAATTGATACGAAACTTACGTATAGCTTTGTATACATGTAATACCACGTAATCATCGTCAAAGATACACAGGGCCAACCTGTTTTCAATAATTCTGCATTCAGCATAATCGTGTTGATATGCACATGGTGTCAGTGGTAGAAGACACTGACATATATTGCCGCAGTATGATGGATCCGAAATTATGTTTTGGTCGGCTTTTTGTAAAAGTCAGGTCGCAAGCACAGCTACCGATAATTTCGTGCGCGTCTAGTTGAGCTTACAGTATGTTTATTCAGCTTGACAGGCAATATGCTGTAACTTATCGTTGGTCATTAATATGCCGAATCCAATGCCTAGCTAATATTGTACATGATCATTATTTCTGTGAGCAGCTGGATATCGCACACCACATCAGATGAATGAGTGGTTACAATGACTGTCGATGGTGTGCCAATGTCGGGCATAGTCACACTGTTAGTGAAAAGCCACTGTAATTCAGGATGCGCAAGGTTAGCAATTAATCCATTAATTTTAGGACAAGTGATCCATGGGCATATTATATTTTATATTACTTACATTACAGGTTTTGCTATTGTAATAGCCAACACCAAATCCAACCGAATGTGATCGAACAAAATGATAATGCGGTTTATCCAAAATATTACGTCGGACCACTACGTCGCTAAATGAGTTTTTCGAATGAGTTGCCGTCCGAAAAGTTACTATTGACAATCTAAATCTTATTTCCACATTATAATATTGCCACATTAATGTATTGCTAATACTAATACTCAGATCAAAAGGCATTACAGTTGCCTTAACGCGGTGTTGGAACGGCGATAACTGGTGCAGTTGACAACTTCACTCGGCCACGGAGCTCTTAATGGAGGTCACACGTAGCCCACGTGTGTACTTTTTTAGTATTTTTTTGCAGGAGTAAGATGAAAGGCTTCACGTGATCAATGTTTTGCCCAAGGAAGAATAATGCGATGCGCTATTTTGTCCATTGTAAGACATGACAGGTTGCACAGCACAGTGCATAAGGTTAAGATATTGATGACGGCTTTAACATCTATATGTTCCAAACTAGCCATTATGATGCTCAATATTTTGTGTTAAAAATGCCTCACACACGGTCGATATGCACTATATTTGGCTCGATTCTTTGAGTCACATTACGACCATGGCTGAATTTGGAAAAGCGTCATTCTTCTCTTGCTGGTCAGTATAATGATGGCTTATGCCATTTTCTTTTGCGACTGATTCCTTACCGCCTAATGTGGCGGCCTTCGCATCACAAACAAAGATGACAAACGGTGCTGATAGGCAGAGGTTTTTGCATTTGTCATGGCTTTATGTCTGACGTCGCAAAATGATTAAGCATTTTATTCGACTCATAAACAAAAGATCCCAGATCGGATAATTAACGCAAAGTAATAAACATAACATGCACGTGGTGAACCATTATTCATCACCATAACGTACAGTAACCACCGAGGTCCGGCACAGGGGTGAAATAAATGGGATATATATATATATATATATATATATATATATATATATATAGATATATATATATATATATATATATATATATATATATATATATATATATATATATATATATATATATATATGTGTATATATATATATATATATATATATATATATATATATATATATATATATATATATATATATATATATATATATATATATATATATATATATATATATATATATATATATATATATATATTAATTCCACACAAGGTGCCCTAACTAATGATCAGAGTAATCGTATGCCATGCCAATCGTAATAACAAGTTGCTGCTGGTGTTAACATACTTCTCATCATAATACACCGACATTCAAATGATTGATACTTATGTTAAGCAACTGCTGCATTAAATCAATATACGCTATGCATTTGAATGCATCACATGTAACTGCAATATCGATTTATGATATGTCTTGCTTACATCCTATATTCAATCGACCTGTTTCATTTGCACAAGGCTAGACCAGATTATATTGTAACATATGCTTTTAAAAAAACCCAACTGACTAAACCAATGAGACAATCCTTTGTAGCAACTTATTGAAACTTTGTGTTTTCCTTCTACATTATCCCGGCATCCATTCGCATTAGCTCACGAACTCATCTCTATATGCTGAAACAAACCAGCCTTATTCAGCAGATAGGCTCGAATAATCAGTAGTTGATAGTGTATATTCCATTCGGGTCACCCGCATGTCGTTTTAACCCTGCTCATTAACTTCAATATAGAGGTACTGACATGTTGGTCAGAGTTGAGATCATTCAAAATATTTAAAACCGAACAAAGTGCAGTTTAAATTCATCCGAAAGGAAGCAAACAACATTGTGAGATGCTATTAAAATGGTTGCTAATTCAATGCAACATAGTGCTGCTGGACGGTGTAAACCTGTGCAATAGACATTAGACTCAACAACAGTTTTGTTTCTTATGTGTCAGCGAAGATTAGACCAACAACAGTGAGGACCGTTAAACGGGGTCTCGAAGATGAAAAAAACGGCTAGCGTTGAGAGAGCCCTATATGACTCCTGCGTTCTGAACAGCCCTGTTAGCTTGATTATCCTTTTAGCAGATTGACCCTTGAGAATATAAAATAACTGTTCTCATCTAACTGGCTCTTGGGCCTATAAAACGGCTAATTCTGTTGCCAACAAAGTATATTTTATGTTCGTTGACCGCACTCAACAGTATGAATAAGATATGACACATTTTCCCTGCATGTAAAACTGGTTCACATTTTTGTTTCTCCTCTTTCAGTTCCTCTACTTACGTAATGAGTCGTTCTCATTAACGTCATCACTCCATAACTACTGTAAAAGCATGCAGCGAGGCAAGGGATGCAGTACTCGACCGCCCACATTCGTAATGATCCGTACTGCAATCAATCATTGTAGTCGTTCCGACGCAAATGCTCGAGTATGGCACATCTTGTCAGGGATGCTTCACATACGACTACTCAATACTCGTTAACGGATTACGCTTGTTCGTGGCATCTTTTACTTGCGGTACTCAACCGCATGCCAACCCCGAAGTAGTGAAGAAATAGTAGCAGCACTGGTGATGGCATCATATTTAATACAAACCCATGCTATGTATAAATATTACCAATTTCTGGTGGTTGAAAAAAAATATGAAGCAATAACGTATTACATCTGCTATATGATATAGTTTGTATAGCAGTATATAGATGAAGTGCATTTAGCAGAGGGTGACAATAAAGTCCCAATCGTATGGCGGTGACGCTGAGCGGATACATTATGTTTCTGCCTAACATGGCCTGAAGGATGGAGAGAGAGCATGCGTTTAGATCAGGTTGATGTACAGTTGGTGAAGAAATGAACAATTCATTTAGTGTGAATACAGCAGGTCAAGAGTCGATCGGAGTATATAAAATGACAGCACATGCTGATGTTGCAGTGCACCTCATTAAACTGTACTGACACATGGTCGGCTTTAGTGTCAAATTGACTAAGCTTAACATCGTGTGTGTTTGATGATAACGTGTTGTTTCAAGGTGAAGGTATATTGCCTGACGCGTTGAGGCTTCTCGATGACTCGGGCCATACGTTTGAAGACAAACCAGACTTATAAGCATGTTGGTATAAAACATCATTGAAGTGACATTTACAAAAGCATTTACGGATAATCACAACCGGTCAATGGTCAGCTAGCTATAAAGACTGTGTTAAAGTATAAGTGATTGTTGTTGGCAAGACAAGTGGTGCATTCATTTACATGATTTATGCGTAATATCCTGGGTAAGTTGAGTCGTCATGTGAAGACTTAGCAAGGGGAAACCGGTAGTTGATATTGTGGCGTAGATTAATGTAAAGCTATACTGGGGTTCAACACCATGGTGATTTTGCAGCGGTAATTGATGTGGATGATGGTAATACCTGGACCCATCGCCCGACAAGTCTCTAAAACCCACCTTGCTTGGACCAAAATTAAGAAGAAGAACATTGAGTTGGCGGGGTAGATGCACTCTCGTTCAGAGATTGGACAACTACTTATTGTTAACATCATAATCGAGATTATCCAATCAGGCATTTGCATTTTTGGATCGAACCCGCAGCTGTGGGCCAAAAAGCGACCCCCCTAAGCATTGGAACCGGTGGTGAGGATTATCAAAAAGTGTATGGATCGATGTGTATAAAGCAACCTAGATTGAACATCTGAAGGGTGTGATTATCATTCATGTGTTATGAGCGGTCCTACCAGCTGTGGAAAGGAGGAATTCATCATTAAGCGTATCACAATTGAACGTATTATGATTCCTAAAGTGAATGGCTAGCATTATATACCTAAATTTACACAGTTATTAGGGAGCGTCCTGCTTTATCTCGGTGGGTGCAAGCTCGCTTTGTAAGCAAACGATGACTAAATCCAACAATCAAGCCGACGCATTACAAATTGTCGCATTTGTTCCAGGCAATGAATCAATTGTACTTTCTTCTGTTTACATAACCTCCAATGGAACGCACATAAAGTATTCGATATTTGTAAATTGACATTCATTTACATGGTTTACAGCAAGTAAATAGTTTTGTCCACAAGCGATTTCTATATTTCCCCTTTTGTCGTACAACTCTACAGTTTATAAATTGTCTGTCTTTTTAAATGCAAGCTGGAATTTCCTATGTGTACAAAATGCTAGCGATTAAATAAAAGAAAGATCGGTGTGCTTACCCGTGCATTGACATGGTCAATTCGACGTGACATGACCTCACATTTGTCAAATTGATATGCTAATGGCTCAATACCGAAAATAACAGCCAATGCATCGCAATAAAAGTTCGGTACCAAAACCATACATATGTTAAATTATGACATATTCTGACCATGGTTCTTCACTGGCCACAAGAAGGTTGATAAAAAGCCTGTCCGCATTGATTGCGATTTTTCTCGCGTGGTAAAATCCATGTATCTGGTGACGTGGTCGCAAACTCTCATGAAGCTTTATATCATCACTGTATTACTGCGAAGCATCATCAAGAAAGGCTGTCATTAGCTCCTAGCTTTGTCTAGTACATTACATGTGACTACCACTACTGTCCGTCAAAAGACAATACGCAGTAAAGGGGCATTGTCAGCATATAATCGTTGCGGGTTATGTAAGGCCAAATGCATATCCCATTATGACTACAGCGGCAAAAGATCAATTTTTACAAGAAGACACTCATCATGAAACCTTGAAATGTTGAACAAATCATCCCGCTGTAGAAGACCGTGGTCCCTGTTTAGTATATAGATAGCCCCTTCGGATGAAACATATCAGTAAGTCACCTAGTATGGTCACTGCCAACCATTCTGATTTATTTGAATCATCTGTAAATTGCGTCGTTACATAAGTAACGCAGCTACATTCACAAAAGTTGTTAATTATAATCTGTATTACATCATTACATAACAGAACAGCCAGATAATAATACGCTTGCTGTTTTACTTGTAGTGCTTAGTACCAGGGGGCGCATGTCGAAATCAGCACATTATCAACGAAGTTGAAAGTTGAAACTTTAAAATGCAAATGATACAATCAAAGTTTTATATCGATGACGATGCTGACAATCGACATATTCTCAATCATCATCCCAATCTCGCATTCCATATCTGCAGCATATACAATACGTATTAAGTTGGAGATATCCCAGAAGTGACTGATTTCAACAGCTTACAGAAAAGTGAATGGTAACAGTGGTGTTTGCATTCGTGCATACCTATCTATCTATCTATCTATCTATCTATCTATCTATCTATCTATCTATCTATCTATCTATCTATCTATCTATCTATCTATCTATCTAGCGAGCTAGCGATCGATCTATCTATCTATCTATCTAGCTATCGAGCTAGCTAGCGAGCTAGCTAGCTATCGAGCGAGCGATCTATCTATCTATCTATCTATCTATCTATCTATCTATCGATCTAGCTATCTATCTCGAGCTAGCTATCTATCTATCTATCTATCTATCTATCTATCTATCTATCTATCTATCTATCTATCTATCTATCTATCTATCTATCGAGCTATCGATCTATCTATCTATCTATCTATCTATCTATCTATCTATCTATCTATCTATCTATCTATCTATCTATCTATCTATCTATCTATCTATCTATCTATCTCTATCTATCTATCTATCTATCTATCTATCTATCTATCTATCTATCTATCTATCTATCTATCTATCTATCTATCTATCTATCTATCTATCTATCTATCTATCTATCTATCTATCTATCTATCTATCTATCTATCTATCTATCTATCTATCTATCTATCTATCTATCTATATATCGCCCGCATTTGCTATTTCATTTATGAAGCAAGGAAATATGTGTTATGGAAGAAACTTTGTACATAAGGTGACTCAAACAAAATATAAGTTCAAAAATCTATACGTTAATACTTATATTGCAGTTATTATATGCACCCTAATAATTACAATAATTTCTGTAAGGTTTAAATGGAAACATAGACAAAGGTTCATTTTCGATGGTCTACACTAAAATGGGACCCGAAGAAGTGAAGTTCTGATACATTCAACTATTTTCACAAAACCTGAGTGTTTGGGCAGTCTTCATGTTGCAATACTCTTGATGTACATTAAACCGCAGATAATGTTTACCGTCACATAATGAACGTTCCTCGTTATGAATTGGAAGCTTGTGTAACTAGAGTTGACAGGGAGTTTTAGCAGAAGAGCCCCTAAGCTTTCTACATAGAGGATAAATAACGACGTTATTTTAGGTATACGACTTCAACTGAATGTGACTTAAGTCATATGAAATGCTCAACTGGTAGCACCACGCAAAAACCATTTATAGGTCAGTAACAAGAACATATGTCGCATATAATATAAAATAAAAGTGCTAATAATAATTTTCCCTGCTCATATAGGAATCTAAGCAAGTATTTCTTATTTCATGTCGACTCAATGACTGACCATGTGGGTAAAAACACTTATGCTAGCTCAGACTGTTAAGGCTTGAAAACCATATCCACGGTTATAAACTCCAATTGACATATGTTATTAAGAGTTTGCGGGCGATACAATTATCTTTATCCTAGCGCGTAGAACGTAAAGAAGCTTCCTGAAAACCGGACGCTGGTGTTTACATGCTCAAACAAGGGAAGACCGTTGACAGACAATGACATAGTTGTGACCTCAACACCTCACATTCCTCTCGCAAATAGCAATATAATATCTACACGTTAAAACGTCACGTACTCTG